>APFE030264996.1:80369-132662 GCA_000404065.3 Pinus taeda | reverse complement strand
AATAGCTTTATTAATATCAAGAATAGCAAGAGGATTACAACCAATAGTTCTGACCCAACATCATCCTCTAGCAAGAAATCCCTTCTTCACCTCAAGTAAAGCTTAGATCATGCAACACTATGAAGTTTCACCAGAAAACCAACAACACTTCTCTACAAGATACAAGATTCCATCCTCTAGATCTTTGTGATGAGGGATCCATATATAGATGATTGTAGGGGGGTGAGTCATCTTCTAGGGTTTTGATTAGTGTCCTCTCTCTAATAGTTCTTGATTCCACTTTGATACTGATGATCTCTTACTCATCCCTGGTCGAAAACAGAGAGGCAAGTGTTAGAGGGGAGGTTTATGGAAGATTCTATGATCTTCCAAATCGCAAATTGTCTATGTCATTTGTCCATTCCTACCCACCGCACCCTATAGAGGGGCCATCTAGTATGCATCACACCGTTTACACTGGCAAGGTGATATGCATCGCACCCTCTACACTAGGTATTCAGTATGGTCCAGTTTTGACCATTTCTGAGCAGTTTTTAGTAGATAACTTCTGGGAGATGATGTAATCAGCTAACCTTGTTCCTTTAGGTATGAAGCAACACTTTTAGGGACTTAGGATCCCTTAGTTTATGGACACTTATGATTTGGGTTGCAGTGCCCAAAAATGTCTATAACAATATGGGGTGTTTTGAGTTTTGTGAGAAGGTGGAAAGGACACAACATCATTCTGAATTGACCAGACAGTTCATTAGAAACCTCCATGATAACCAAGCAACCCTTGCCGGTGTCACCTTTACTATATCTTCTAATATAATGTTATCTACTACTAGGATCCAAAATGTTGGGGGAAAATGGTTTAAATAGGGAGAATTGGATTATTGCTACTATGAGCCATATCTTAAACCCATCCATAAGAATGAAAGGAGGATTTTTCCTTTCTCTTACCTCCTCGACAGATATGCTCATATGATGAAAATCATCATAAAGTACATCACATGTGATGGTAGGTTTTCTAGGCTCTATTACTATCATATTCAGTTACTCATGCATTTTACAAGAGTCAGAATACTCAATCTTCCCTACTATCTTTACCGAGATATAGAAAAAAATGGCATACATTGCCCGAAGGGAAGATCATGATCATCATCTGCGGAGCATATTTGACCATTCTCTCATTAAAATGATAGTCCTACACTGCCTTGATCAGCTCAACATTACATGGGACACTTTCATATCCAATGAGGTTTTCATAGTCCCACCAATTCAGCATGGCCAAGAGGCACCTTCATCGCCTCATCAACCCACCTCCATTCCTCCACCTTAGTCTATACATCATTCATCTTCATCTGATGAGTTAGCCACACCATCACCTCAATCATCAACATTTCATGAGCCTGTTCATTCACCTGCCAGAGATAAAGGAACTGAGCAGGATCATATTGAGCATGGTGAGAGCAACAAGCCCAAAAGGACTGGTTTAGGTATCTCAACACATACCTATCAAAGAGGGCATAGGCAAGTGTTTTCCCCATTGATTTTTGGAGGGGCCTTTCCTTCTTCATCAACAAAGTAGGTACAGAAGGGTAAGGAAAAAGTTGAGGAGGCAGAGATCTAGCAACAAGAGGAAGACCTACATGAGATAGAGAATGATTTTCAGTTAGTTCACTCAGATGAGAATGATAACAGTAAAATCACATCGATTTTCATCAAGGAGAGGAATGAACTCATAGGTGAGCTCGAGGTCAACTTTCAAAGGGCCAAATTGACCATTTTTTACCTCAAAATATGATGTTTGAGGTCAAAAATGAGCTCATGGAGATTCAACTCAGAAAGGAAAAGGGAGAGGATGAAAAGGCAAAGGCCTTACTTGATGAGGCATATGGGCAGTATGGTGAGCCACTTAATGAACATCAGCCAAGAAGAAGGCCAAGAAATAGATGCCTAAAGAGAGCCTTCGAGCAAGAAAGGAAATGCGAGGAGGAACTAGCCAATCATCTCACCTTGAATGAGAAATTTGCCAAGATGGTAAATGAAAAGTAAGAATATTGGCTTGAGAAGGTAAAATATCATTTGGAGAACCTCCTAGACAAGGCTAAGAAGGACAATGATATTCAAAGAAGGACGACGAAGCACTATGCTATGAGAGACAAAATTGCAAGGGCCAAGCTCAGAAGAGCTCATGCAAAAATTGAGGCCTTAACCAAGAAAGAGGACAAAAATAGGATGGATATCCTTGTCGAGGCATAACTCCATGCCTGAAACATATATCTAGCTGTTAGCCCACCAATTTTGGCCATTTTTAAATGATTTTGGCAAGATAGATTTTGCTATTTTTTTGAAGAAATTTTGGCACAGTCAGCATGGTCAAACGCATAGCACCTAGGACGTTGCGCTTTTGTTTGGAGTATCCAATGAGAAAATGGTCAACATTTTTTGGATTCAGAATGATGAGGACATGCACCTTTTACTTTTTCTAAGAATTTCCAGCAAAATTGGTTAGCCCAAAGGGTCAAAAACTACCAAAAAATCACCTTTCTACCACTTTTCTGGCTTGGTGACTACGCGTTTGAGTAGTCTTGAGAGATTTTAATTTTGGAGGGGAAAATCAAGCCCATTTTGAAAAAATGGGAATTTTTGTAAACCAGATAGGATAAGCTTTCCAATGAGGTATCCTGGGCTAGATTTTGACATCAGGAAGGAAGTCAAAAGTCAGCTTAAAGAAGATGTTGCATGTTTGATCAGGGCCGCTCTATGTTTAACTAGGTCACTGCGCATTTGACAGTCTTCCACGGTTTTCACTGTTTCACTCGAAGTTGAGTCTTACATATGGGAAATTAAATTTTTACTTATGTAATTGATCTAGAGGATGTAATTATTATGTTTTTACTTTTTATCTAGGGTAGATACATAAGTTAAATGGCTTATGTGGCATGTAATGAATCAGTTTGCTATAGTGAGGGATGAGTCACTTTGACCACCCTACACTCTAGCTATTAGTTCAGCCTTTCTTACAACTGCTCCTCCACTCATGGACTCAACGCCTGAGCCTAGGATGAGTTGGTTGTTGGCCTATATTATTTATTTTCTTAGTTATTCATAGGTTGGATTTAGTAAGGATGCTATACTAGTGATCATAGACTATTGTATCAGATTTTGGCCAATTTCAATAGATGAGTTGCGGCTATTTTTCTGGGATACATGTGATATGAATGATGAGCACTGTTTATTCTTAATGATCATTTGTATGAATGTTTTATCAGTTCATAAACCATTTCATGTCTCTTATATGGTAATATTCAAGTTGATAGGCAGAATACATGCTTGCTCATGCTCTATTTTGGGTAATTTGTCATACTTTCTCCATTTTTTTTTCAGTTTAGGAAGAATACATATCTCATGCTCTTCCTAACTCCTTAACAGTCTTAAACCATCTAACCAAATCACCTTTTAAGTTTTAAGCTTCGTACTTGTCTTTCCCTTTGAATGTCTACAATCATATCTCATTTTCCCTGACCTAGTCCCTCTAACCTAAATCACCCATTCTCATGAATACCCAACCAAAATTAAATCAAACAACCCTCTACACTTTACATCTAGCGTAAAACCCTAATCTATCCCACCCTCTCCAGCTTGATAGGGCTAGCTACCAAGCTAAAAGACTAATCTGCGGTTACCTCAACCAGACTCTTCCTCAGCCTTGGAGATCCGGAGGAGTGATAACACCTCTCATACCACTCATAGATTGAAACCCCTTGATATTAGTGTGTTTGTTCCTTTCAAGGACTATTTCTGGTCAGAACATGTTGCATGGATGAAAGAATCCAGGGGTTGAGGTGAAAAGTTTTGAGCCAGCAGAGCTTTCAAGTAAATAACTTAAAAGGGCTCTGACACCAGAAAATATTAAGGCTCGATTTAGGAGGATAGGAATTTGGTCACTGAATTATGATGATCTTATGCATCATACTAGTTGTATCTAGACGTTTCATGTGGATAGTTAGGAAGAAGGGCATGTCCAAACAGGTGTTGAAGTGCAAGAAGTAGATGGACATGATAATGTGGTTGCAACTACTAATATGATTTCCCTCTTTGAAGGACACCTATATGGCGAGGATGATGAAACTCTATGTGAAACATAGTATAATCACAAACAAATTCACTATAAAATGGAGGTCGTTATACCAACTTAGGAAGATGAAAACTCTGATGTTGATATTGTTAATGACATTGTTGAACGTGTAGCTGACAATGACCAATTGACATTGCCAAGCTAGGTAACCCCACCATCATGGTTGGTAGAAGCCATGATTAATTTGAATGAACATAGTGTCTCAACAACCAATGAATAAAGCATGAACATGCCTTCACAACCAGTAGAGTTGAACAATGAAATTGTTCATTTTTTTGTGGACAATAGATCAATGGAAGAAGATGAAGCACATAATGAGGCATAAAATGAAGATAACAATATAGTTCAATTAGTTTTCTCAGATACTGAAAGGGAAGTACCAAGAAATTCCATGCAGGTGGGAGGGGTGGAGAAGATACTTGGTCAACTCCTAAAGCTACGAGTAGAGAGTGTATCAATGGAAAAATATCAAGGTAGACCGAGTAGTCTTCGTTTTGGCTGAAGTTCATAGTTACTCACCTCAGAAGAATATATAAAAATATTAGTTGACTCTGAAAAAAAAAAAGAAAATTAAATGCAGGAATTGAAATAGAAAAAGAACGATCTAGCTAAGCAGAAGAAGGCAACAAGCATTGTTGCAACACAACGTCCAGCAGATGAAAGGCATGAAAGGGATAAAGCAAGGAAAGATAATGAGCAATAAAAAAAATGGTAAGACATGAAAGGGAATCAAGAAAGGCACAACAAATTCTTGAAAAAGAACAAGGGATGATCAATATAGTTGACAATGTTGCAAGCATACCTAATAAAACCAGGATTATGTCAAACACATTGGACAATATTGCAGATAATACACCATTATTCCAAGACCTCATAAACATTCCAGTGCCTCACTATCAAAATGAGGGTTTACCCACTTTCCTTATTCCTACGAGAGGAGGTGTTAATTTTATGCATGCTCATCACACACCTCCACTTAATGCAGGGGTTAGTAGTCCAAATGTGAGGTATGGGTACTCAATTCCTCCATGATTAGAAGGCGAAAACTAGACTCAATCATATGGAAGCAATCAAACATTTCTTAATCAACCTTTTTGGGTAGGCTAACCTACCTGGCTGAAGCAGGTAACTTAGGGAGTTTTGTCACTCAAGATTCTGAAGGCCATAAAGAATAAGGGTGTCATATTCTTTTGGTTCTAACCACATTATGATTTGGATTTTGGATGGATTGTCTCTTTTCTTGTCATGTAAATATTTTGGCTTACAACCAACATTTTTTATTTCATTCTATTTGCGGCATTGTAACCAAAATCCATTTTAGAAGGAAAATCTATAGTCTATTATAATGTAGAAATCTTACCTAAGAATACAAATGGGATTTTATGTTATGCCTCTACATACCAAATGATTTACAACACATTTATAACTGAGTTGTAAATGTTATGACAAACAAGTGAATAATGAAATATTGAACAAGTCATTTATTTTAATATGAAAATTCCATAAAACAGTCAACAACAAAACTACCTAACCTCACACCAGATATGAAAATTTGAAGAGAATAATCATTATTAAAAATGATAAGTTAGATATTTTTAAAGAGAAAATAATGGAGAAATATGGAGCTATAATTGAATATCAAAATACTAAAATTAAATTGCAAGGACAATTAGAGAAGATATAGGGAAAATATAATTATAAAAATTTCAACTCTAAATTTTGGGACAAATTGGAATCCCTTAGAGTTAATGACTACAATGATCATGGAGAAAAACAACAAATTGACAAAGAGGAATCTGCTCCAACAAGTTCCAAAAACTTGTAATGAAATTAAAAGAATCATTTAACATTTTAGGAATAAGTTCAATAATATGGGAGAAATGGCTATACCAACTTGTGGATTTCTCTCTTTTTATAAATTGTAGCACTTGAAATTCATTAATATAGAAAAGTTACAGAACTATTAGTTTCATATTCGCAAATAACCTAGCATTCCATACATAAAAAAATATGTCAAAGAACCTAACATTCCATACATCAACAAATATGGAGATAGAGCAATAAAGAAGCTCTTCGAGATGGGAAGTTACAAAAGGGCAAATTAGATCCTTATGATATAAACTCAAGAAGACAACAGACTAAATCTGACCAAAACCAAAACCATTTCCAAAATGACATAAAATCTAGATTTCTCCACAGACTAGATGCCACAAAGGAATGAAACAACAATACACAAGTACATTTGTTCCAACCCAAATATCTTTTAACTATATATTCGTTCCAAACATTAAGTGTAATTACATCTTTTAATAGAGAATGTTATAGAAGAAGGGATTGGAAAATGAATTTCATAGATTAATGCAATCACTACATTTAAAGTATTTGTCTAAGAAGTTCAAATGTGAAATCTCTGCATATTATTGCAGACTCTATTCCAAATAGTACATACATGAATTAAAAAACAATGCAAATGGGCTACTATGCCCACTATGAGCATCAAATTACCTTTATAAATCAATGTACTTCTAATTAAATCATAATACAAATGGGTAATGTACTATCATCATTGAATTTCCCTTATAACCCAATTTACTTTGAATCCAAACACAATGAAAATTTTCTCTTATAAATCAATTTACCTCCAAAAAAACATTTGGCAATAAAAAAACTCTTCCATCTCACACTAAATAGGTTGGGTATTTAGTTGTGTGATTTTTTTAGGACCTCCATTGGATATCATAGAATGTAAGCTCCACCATATATAACGTATAATTCCTGAGATTCCAAATACAATCTTAAATGCACCAAATCACAACCTCCTTCCAACGATGCTATGAGAAACAACATAGGCAATACTATAGGCATTCGATCATTTATCTGAAGTGTTGGTAAGGTAGTTGTTAGGCTATTAGGGACTTCAGGCCATGATCAAATCATACCAAGAGAGGAAAATGAGCTATAATGTGGTAGACTGTAGGCCTTACTGTAAAGGATGGTTAACCTTCTAAGCCCATAAATTTAGCTAATTACTCCTTATCCAATTTCTTTGATATAATATTTATTTATGTGCAAAACCATTGAATAAAATATTTCCTCACCACAAGACGGAGCAAAGTAACATGATACCTTTGAGAATGGGTTTTAGGAAGCAAGGTCACTTATCCGAGATATGTACATAGCCATTACCATGAGGAGAAATCCACACTAAGGTGGATACAATGCACACCAATTGGTATTGAGGAAACATTGAAGAATCTCATTGAGCTCTTGTTACAAACTCAGAGGGCTTGCTAAAACTCATTAGAGACCAAGCTACTGTTCAAAACATGCATAGAAATAATATAAAAGGAATATGAGACATAAATGATGTTTCTTTCTGGCAATCTCACCTTGCTTTATCTACAAGCAAAGAACTTTTCTCAGTGGTTGACAAAAGGGGATTTCTTCAAAAATACTCTCAAATTCAATGGCTTGCATAAAATTTCACTACAAAGATGGTCCAAAAATTTGTAAACAACGATTCCCCACTTGAAATTTAAAGCCCAAAATGGTATAAAAGACCCAATTCAGATAACGCTTATCACAGTTCAATCCAAATATCCAAAAATCACCACATTGATGATTTCCTCGTCAAAATTCATTACAAAGTTAATCAGATCACAGAAAAAATAATTGGTCGCATCGGATTTGAAGGGAAAGAAGGTCTAAACAACACAAACTAGATGAACCACAGAGCATTTCAATCCAAAAACAAACTATAGGGTTGAGATATGACTACCCCAGGGATGGACTGACTAACACATTCAAATACAAAACTTTAATAGGCAAAACCCAAATTACTTTAGACTCAAAAATTCACCTGAGATTAAGTCGGTACATGGGCTAAATATAGGGTAAAATTAAATCAAACACTATGCCTAAAAAATTAGGAAAATAACTCACTGACAGAGGGCAAGAGTGTGGATTCAGTAATTGAACCGTAAAATCAATCCATGCTATATATATCAATTTAACATTCAAGGGAGGGTAACAGAGCAAGAAATATTATAGCAAAGTAAGCAGAAAACATAATACAAAAAGCATAAATCAAAATAAAATGTATAAAACATGCAATAAGAACTAATTTCCCAACAAATTCAAGTGTTGAAAACACAATAGTGCAACAAGTCCAAAATTTCAAAAATCCCAACAACAATTTTAAGTGTTGAAAAACATAGTGGCTAGTAGGATTTAGAGTCCTACCGGAGACACGTAGAAGTCACCCCCATTTCCAAACATTCACCAAATCTCACATACCTTTTCTGCAATAGCCACAAAAATTACCTACAACCAAAACTTGTAAACACATGAAAAAATTAGTAGTTGGGAAAAAAACTACAAATAAATTACAACAAATTAAAAAAAAACCCATGAATTTATAAAATTACCTTCACGAACCTTGAACTGGCTATAATTTCGCACTGGATCCTTCTCAAACAACACTAGCTCCTTCCCAAACAATAGGCTGCCAAGATGAAACAACAGCCAAGGTATTTTTAAACCCCCAATGGTGTAGAATGAACAACAACAATGACATTTGTAAACCCCCGACAGTGCATAACAAACAACAGTGTTAAACCCCCCTTGAAATAGGTAAAACAACAAAACCTTAAACACTGAATGAGAAATGAACTTTTGACAACAGTAATTTCAGGTGAAATTAATCAACCATGCCATAAACCTTAAATGGTTAACAAACCACTTCAGGGAACCTCACCAAGTGAGCCGCTCCATAATGGCGTACAAGGTGAACCATTATTGGAGCCATCCTAATTCATCATCGGTAGAGCGCATTGCCCACACACTAGACCTGAATGACATAGGGCATAGAAGACTTGCCACAAAACATACAGAATTAAACCCTAAATGGCATATTAATTGTTGTCTTAAATGCCCCCACCCATTGCAACAAGTGCAGGAACTACTCTACAAGTGTCATACAAATTTGCAGGTGTCTCCACATCGGTAGCTAACATGGATAGGAGGGCACATATGCAATGGCATCCCTCCCCTATTTAGGAGTCCTTCTATATAATTTAAGGGTCCATAACCAAATCCATGCAAGCATTTAGTTGAAGGGTATATTGTATGAAACCCTCCCTCACTAAAGAGCTCATTACTAAGCATTAAAACTTGCAAATGGGTTTACTCAAGAGAGATAGGGATGGGTAGTTACCCAAGAAACTCGTGCAACTCTGGAAGTCATCCATTAAATCTTTGTACCAAAGAACTGCAGTTCAACAACATGTCAACAAATTATCAATTAATAATTAGTGACATCAAAACATCACTAGGCAATCTCTAGAGGCTTCCAATGAGCAATCAGAAGGTATGCTTTAAACATAACATACAGGTGATATAATATTCAACATGAACCTTATTTAAATCTACATAGTGTTAAACAAAAGGGAAATTCTTTCATTGTGAAGGGATTGGGAATACAAATCCCCAAACTTATAATAGTTCCATTAATTCAAGATATATATATATATATATATATAGACACACACACAGACACACACACACACACACATACACACACAGGTTGAAGCACGCAGGCTCAGACTCATATCAATGTATTCCAATAGTGATATTATATAAGAAAAAAGAAATTAATATAGTTACCTAATGGAAGTAACTTAAAGTTGTGATTTCAACTCCAACTAAAAATAAAATGATGCAATGATCCATCATGGTGTTTTAGCTAGAATAGATTATTGATTTAATACCTTATACATGTAATTGCATATATATTGCTTTGTTGTTGATATTTTTTTTAAGAAAAAAAATACCAAGTTTTATCTAGTAGGGATGTTACATGTAATTTAAAATAAGGTTATAGTTTAATAATATTTATGTTTTTTTTTAAATTTTAACTATGTGAGAAGTATCACATCGTAAGTATTTTGATGTATCTCGACACACATTAACCATTTAATTTATATGACTAAGACAATAATATATTTATTACTAATATTTTATTTTCATAATAAAAATAGACAATCTAATTAAAAGGAAAGTAAATAAAATATCATAACGAAAGAAAAGATTATACTAAATAGAAACCCATTTATTAAATATTATACTAATTGATTTTGTTTTATAAATATCAAGTTACTCTAAACTTAAAAATTCATTTTTATTGGGTTTATTTTGTATATATTTATGAAAGAATATGTATATTAATTTTAATAATAAAATTTTATATTCATTTTAGTTTTTTATTCTTTTAATTTTTCTATATATAATTATTTAACAATAAATCAAAATTCAATATTAGCTAAGTGAAATTTCTAACTATTAAAATTTCACAAACTTAAAAAGTTGAATGAACATAATGCATTTATTTTCCATTATATATTATATATATATATATAACCAACATAGATCCATCTTAATTTCAAATATTATATTTCTCAAGATATAAAGACTTTTCTAGTAGAAGGATTTGATCAAATGTTTGCAATTCTAGATATTTAAGTCCTTTGACTCTTGGTAGATCTCGAGTTTAAAATTATATATTTTAGGTTCTTAATTATATTATTATATTTCTATTAAATTTTCACATTTATTAAAAAATATTATATATATATAATATTAATATATATATATATATTTATATATATTATATATATATTATCGAGAGAGAGAGAGAGAGAGAGATGATTTTTATTGCCTAAAAAACATGAATTACATATTTAGTCATGGAGCTTTAGGCTAGTCTATTATTGGGAATGATAGACCAGACCAAAATATCAACCTTTTCAAAAGTGCGAACGACAAAATTTCTACCTGTTGATATAAAAACCAAAAAGTAGAAAGTCAAAACCAGGATATGTAGGCCAATTACATACTAAGAGATACAAAAAAAGAGTATGAAGAGATAAGATAGAAATAGAATGGTTAGGGAAAAAATAAAAACCAAAATGTGAAAACTAGCACATGTAGGCCAATTATAGACTAAGAGATACAAGCAAAGAACAAATAAAATAGAAAGAGAATGGTTAGGGATATTTGTATGAATCTGTTGTTTCAAAATGAATGGTGTCCATGTTGCTTCCTGGAGAGAAATTTTGATTAGAAGATGAAGGAAGCTAGCACACATAAAATAAACTCAATAAAATATACACTCAGAAATATAGAAACCAGACATGGCGAAAAAGGCCTCAGCCTTATAGCATTCGTCACACTCTCATTATTAATCAATCCAATATACAAAGAATGATAATAGTACAAATAAATACATGAGGAAGTTGGTCTCAAGATAGTACATCTCTCTTGGACACTATGGTTGAGATATTTTCTCAACAAAACACTAATCTAGGAGAACTAGTTGGAGAGAATCTGTCATCCTAACTAAACTCCCTAGTTTGAAGAGCTAACTCCTAATTCTCAAGGTTTGATTTATTTAATTAGAATATTAGATTTATAATTTTTTTATTATTAGAGTGAGGCTAATATTCCCCCCTAAATGATGAATCCAAAATAAGAGCAAGGTACCCTCTTCCAAGTTCTCAAGTTGATCCTCAAAAAGCATTTTCTTGAAAAGATGCCAAAGCTAGATGCTGAAGAAACTACAATATGAAGAGACTATTAGTTAACTACATGTCTGGTTCATCTCTGAATGTCACTTGACAGCTCGATCACATGCCAAGCTGTGAAAGGATGCATCTACCCTTTGCTTGAAATCAACATCCTATGTCCACTAACAAAATATGATGAACGCCCATTGGCTGATGATGTTGAAAAAAAAACTCACTATTGCTTCACTTGATGATGAAAATGACCATTGGTTGCTTCACTGATGTTGTTGATACTTTAAATTTGACAACCACTGTCAATTTCATTGACATTTTCCCCCCTTTGTCAGTTGAAAGGAGAGACAATATTCTTCAAATTATTGTCAAACTCCCCCCTTTCAGGTGTAGGAGTGTTTCACTGGTGTACTGCCCCATTCAACTGCAAGAGGGTACCATATTCATTTTTACTATTGGTTGCATTATGTGTGAGTGAATTCAATTGTAAAACTTATACAATATTTTGACCGTGGATGACCATTCCTAAGGATAAATCCATGCATAATTGATCTTTAATTTGGTAGGTTGGTCTTCTTTGAAACAATTCTCAGATGAATGATTCTTCTTGCCACAATGGTGACAAGGATGGATGTCAAAACATTGGTCCTCCAGATGACTAGTTCTTTGACAATGAAGGCATTTTGGTTTGGGTGCAACTTCAATTTGCATACATGTTTGTTTGTCTACAATTTTCTCATGGCTTTTTTATTGTATTTGATCAAGAAACCTTGCACTGATGAACTTGATCAGCTTCGAATAATCAAGGATATGCAAGTTGTGTTCATCTTTGTCATATCCTAATCCTCGTCAATTTTTGTTACTTTGAGGTTCTTCCCCTGTCTTGATGTTTGGTTTGGAAGAAAGTTGAACTAGATCAGGGACCACTTTGACACTTGAAGTTGGTTGGATCAGTGACTTGGAATCAACATCTTTATCTTTCTCTATACATCACTCTTCTATTTTACCTCATCTCTTTGAAGTTGCGACTCTAGTTGAAGGAAGTCAATAGTTTCATGTGCATGTTGAATATGTACTTCAATATTAGCAAGAGTTGTTTTGTTGATGTTCACCATGTCGCCAGCTGATGATAAAATCAAATCGTTAAGAATTTGGGACAGTTGAATGCGTGTCACCATGTTATCTTTCCCACTTTGAATTTAGGCTTGCTTGTACTATTGTTGATTACTGATTCTTTAAACACTTGCTAGAGTTTTTTGACTTGGTTGTTTGAACTCTTGATGTCAGGCTCACTTGATGATGATCGCTTTGCTTGAATGCTTCACTGACACTTTGGGAATGCTTCAATCAACTTCACACTAGCTCGTTTGTTGTAGATGTCATTCTTTGAACTTTCCCAGTCGATTTTGACACGCTTGCTTGCTTGGTTATTTGATTAACATGCTCGCTTGATTTGATTGTTTGAATGACACGTTCACTTGCTTTGCTTGCACTTACTTCATTGATTACTGACACTTTGTGCTTTCTTGAATGTACTCACTAAATGTGTTGATTTTAAAAAAGAAAATGTGTCGAACACTATCGAAAATGCACCCAAGAGACAAATGACAGGTTTAATTTTGTTGACTTAGTTGAAAACTTACTTGACTTAATGTATTCACCTTAACAATTCAAACTAGGGTGTCAGTTACAACCGAGAATGCACCGATACAGTTCAGTTAAAAAATGTTTA
The DNA here is from genome assembly GCA_000404065.3 of Pinus taeda. Taxonomy (NCBI): domain Eukaryota; kingdom Viridiplantae; phylum Streptophyta; class Pinopsida; order Pinales; family Pinaceae; genus Pinus; species Pinus taeda. Next base: position 119,233 of record APFE030264996.1, on the reverse strand, counting down.
TCTGCAAGTGATACAAAAAGGTGTTAATGATGTTGATGTCGTCTTGGCTTGAAATTCTTGATTTTGTAGCATCCTTAACCTGATTGCTTTGATTACATGATGTGAAATGTGCTTGCTTGGAAGATTATCTTATCAAGTTGATGATGTGATGCTTTGTGCTTGTGTACTTAAGTTTGATTACAAGAGTTTTATTAAGCGTTCTTATACTTAAGCTTTCTTATGTGCATGTAGTTGTTTAAGCATAATACAAAGACAGCGTTTTGATAATCTGAATACAAGTCATGCATATGCATTCATTACACACGGTGTACCTAAGATCCCCTTATTCAATTTCAGGTAGATCTAGGACACAACCACCACAAAAGAGTATGATTTTATTAATTTCTGGAGTACATCATTCTTCAGTGTCACAACTTTGTAGTGTAAACTTCTCAATGAGAATGTCACACTTGTAATCAAATTGTCTTCAAAAAACTGCGTGCACTGACTCAATTGCTCTCAAAGTAAAAGATTACTTTGGATTGCAATAATGTCTTTCACCCAAACAAATTCGCTTATTGCTCCAAATTTACAAAATATGCACCTTATGACTCCACAAAATCAGTTATTACTCCATTAGAAATACTCCTTGTCTGGTCAAAATGTACAAAAATCACCTCTTACTTATCACTCTAAAATATTAAAACATACCGTTATTACTCCAAAGACATCACTTCAAAACTAGAAATAAGAAAACACACCTTATTTCTCCATTAAAAATATTTAATAATCAACCCCTTTTTTGTTTTCTTTTAAAGTTCCATTAAATTTTTTAAATGAAGTCACTTTAAAATGTGAATTAATGTTTCACGCTTTAAACTTTAAGCATATAAAAAACCATACATATGTAATTAGTTGGAGATAAGTTTTGGAGAAATGAACTATGCACCATCATCTTTTAGAGGGATGCATCCTTTCCAAAATGGATTCCAGGCTGGTGCTCAAAGCTGATATTTATTTGCTACTTTAAGCCAATCCTCTTCCACGGAGGTTTCAGAAGGTGCTAAAGCTACAAATTGAAGTGTCCCTGATTCTTTTAGCAGCTAAAAGCATTCCTTTCTTGTGCTCCTTCTACCTATTGCTGAGTCTGGTTTTGTTTTTTGTTTCACAACACTGATACTTTCGTTGTCCTCATTTATGCTTCTAAGGTTCTCTTGCCACATTGTTTCAACACCTACAACTACTAGCAGACTCACTATTGTGAAGGTCCTTCAATTTCAATTAAAATAAAAAATCTCATAATTTTTCCGATCTGCATCTCAGGGCTAATGAATAGAAATGACATATCAATGTTGCACGAGAGGAAATGTGAAAAAACTGTTGTAGAGAAAAAAAATCCTACTACGCAACATTGAACACATCTGCTTCATGTAGATTTCAACATAGATTTTCTTCAATGCAAATTTGAACACAATGCACAAGTCTCCAACTATCGGTTTATGGTCGAACCACAGTTGCAGTCTTAGATGCCATACTGTCTTTGAATTATTTACAATCAGAAATCACTCTCGGTGAGATCTTATCATGATATCGAACAAGCACATGTCATTTCAAATAACTCAACTTTGAATTACGGGTTCAGTTGATTATAATTATGGATCACCTTCAAAGTGATATATATGTTCAGCAACCTATGGCGAAACTGAAATTGAAGAAATATCTTGTAGACCTAATCAATATCCCTCTACCTTGCAAGCAATGAAGTAGGAAATGATTAAATGACGTCATAAAAAATACAAGATAGTGTACTACCGTTGAACCACATTTTTAAAGTCACAGTGGAATTAGGTGAAAACGAGGTCAAGGTAAATTTGAGACAACTTATCTGTGTACTGAAATTGCCACGGGAAAGGAATATACTTGGTTGTCGATCCCCCGAGAGGGAAGCTGATTTCTAAAGAGGATGTGGAGGATGTTTCTAAAGCGCAAGATCATTGATTGGATTATTGAGAGAGGACATTTTAGCATAGTTACCAAGTTCAAATTTGAATTCGGATTCAAATTCGATATGATACGATAAAAATTCAAATAGAAAATTTTTAATTCGAATAAAATTCGACACTATACATCTTAAAATTATCATTTAAAAAAATTTCTCGTTATTCTAAATTAATTTTGAATTTTGAATAAAATCCAATAAACTAGATAATATAATAACCTTACAAATACAATTCACCAAAAAAAACTTCACTTTCCTTCAATACTTCTTTATTTCTAAGTTTAAATCTAAAATATTTTTTTAATTTTAAAACTGATTTATCTAAAATCTTTCAATAAATATAAACATTTTTAAAAATATCTGAAATTCCATAAAATCAGTCATTGCAAAACTAACATCTATTACAAATTAACACATTATTACGAATTTAGAGTAACAGATTCTTTTTTCTTATTTCACTAGCTTTTTAACCCATAAAACAATAATAAAATTAGAAATTATAAACTTTCCTATTTCACTCTGATTTTCCAGTTTCTCCAATTTCTTTCTTTCTGCGGGAACGCCATCCTACCACTATTTGTTCCACCATTCACATTCTCTCATAGTGAATGAATAATCTACTCCGTCTACTAAACCACCAACGACATATTTTAACGCGTTTAATTTTTCATTTAACCATCATTGAAAACCGACCACCAACCACAGATTTTGAATCGTTTAATTTTTCATTTAACCATCATTGAAAACTGAATCTAAATTCACCGAATAATACGGTATTCATATCGAATTGGCGAATTTTCGAATTTTTTAGCCCGATTCGGGCAATTTTGGTAACTATGCATTTTAGTGAACGAAAAGTCATTGAGTTGACATGGATTATTGTTGAGTTTGTTGAAGCTTGTCATTTGTTAGGCATTATGCATTGAGAATTGAAGCATCAACTCAATAGAAAATCGTTATAAAACCCCAGCAGCAAACCTTCAACTGTCATAAATCTCGAAAATAGTATCAAACTAGGCCAAAGAGAAGAGAAAAACTCACCTAACCACATCTGTAAAATCCTAAAAACATATTTAAAGCAATTCAATAAAATGATTTTAGAAAAACTTCAATTATTGACTTTGTTCTATATGTGCCAAGATCCAAGCTCCAATTCCTTCAGGCAGGTCACCATGCTACAATCTTCTTTCCCACACACATTTTCAGATGAAAGCATTAAATAAGTAGGGGATATGTAACGGTTTGCAACTCTTGCATAATATGGAAATTGTTGAAATATCACCAGAGTTGTGCCCAGAATTTAGCCAACCACATTTGCTCAAAAATATAGATAGAGACAACATTTATTACCACAAACTGCATTGACAGCAATGTTGCACTCAACCATTTAGTAATGACATATTTCACATGATTGTTCCTCTCGCCAGAGAGCAGGGTAACTTGCCTTCATCCTAGGTAAACCTGGTAATGTAAGAATCCACATGAACACCATTAATGGTCAGCATCCCCGATTCAACACCAGAAGCCTTCTCTAAATCCTCAATCTATTGAAAAATATTATTGGTCACTTCTTCCATAAAGGAATTTTCATTAATGGCGCAGTAAGGACGAACAATACTATGTTAGCCACACCAATGACATATCCATTCACCCTTATAAAACCCTGTGGCGTTCAAGGAGACATCACGCTAAACGATATCAACCAAAGAATCTCTAGTCAGTCCTCCAAATTAGCGCATTCTAGAGACAATATGTGCACGCAACCTGTATCTATGTCTGCATTCTCTGGAAAATTCATGGTTTCCCTCACAAAAATTCATTGCTCCATACACTTCCACGGTGGTAATTTCTTGAAACTCTACTCCACATTGGTCATTTCTTAAAACTCAACTCTAACTAATCTCACCGTAGCTTTGATACCACATGAAGGAAATTAACACACACAAAATAAACTCAATAAAATAAACACTCAAAAATATAGAAACTAGACATGGTGGAAAAGGCCTCAGCCTTACAACATTCCTCACATTCTCATTATTTATCAATCCAATATACAAAGAATGATAATAGTACAAATAAATACATGAGGAAGTTGGTCTCAGGATAGTACGTCTATCTTGGACACTATGGTTGAGATATTTTCTCAACAAAATAGTAATCTAGGAGAACTAGTTGGAGAGAATCTCTCATCCTATCTAAACTCCCTAGTTTGAGGAACTAGTTCCTAATTCTCAAGATTTGATTTATTTAATTCGAATTTTGGATTTATAGTTGTTTTATTATGAGAGTGAGGCTAACAAAAGAAACACAAATATGTATTTCCTTGAAACCCATCTTACTATCCAGAGCTATCAATTGACACTGCATGTGATCCAAAGAGAGGAAAATTTCTTCTGTGTTCTCATTTATATCTACGAAGAGTTGGACAAGAAAGAAATTTAGGTGCTAATGTATATCTATCATGTATGTTTATTGGTTGTAGTGTTAAAAAGTGTTCCTAACATTCAAAACCTAGTTAACCACTTCAATAAAACCTCCATATTTGTGAGGTTCCGTAGTTGATTTTCCAATTGTTGAAAATGAAGCAAGAAAATCAATTTTGACTTTGTCTTCGTCAAACTAGATTAAAATTTGAATTTCTATTTCAGCAGAATACTTGGAGGTAGTTAATTGAGGTGAAATGGCTCTTGTCACTTAGTTAACTTCGTAAATTAAAGTTGGATGCACTTGATTTCAGTTCTACATAATTAATTTCTAATTTGTAGCAATATGTCTCAGTTAATTTGGGTTATTGTTAGTTTAACTAGTTCTAACAGTTAGAAGAACTAGTGGAGGTCAAGTTGTGGAAGTGGACCTTCAACCACACTTAGTGATCAACTAGTTAACTGATCAATCATCCCAAAATAATTATTCCATGTAGATAATTTAAGTTACCCAAATCAGATGGAGATTCGAAGGTAGTGTAATATCAGTTGTAGCATATTCGATGTGTGCAAGTGGTGCATGTAGCCATATATTGACCTAAGTCCATTGCATAATTCCTGGCTGTGAAATTTCTAAAACATAGGGGAAATTTCCCAATGGAATAGTGAAAAGAAATAATAGCTTGGGAAGGCTTGAAATTGGCTAATTGTTTGGCCAAATTGAGTTGGTCAGGTAGAGTGATAGACTATATAGTTGCAGGGTGTGCTCAAGCTTGAGCAAGAATCGTATTTCTTCTCTTTTCTATGATTAATGCAACATTGATAGCCATGTGTTTTGAGTAGTTTCTTTACCCTAGATAAAAATCAATGCATGTATGATGTTTCCTTTTGCATGTCTACAATTATTATTTTAGATGGTAAATTAACTTCCAGGGATACTTAGAGTAGATTCAAGTCTTGTGATTTAGTAAATTTCATTGGCAGTGTTCAATATACACATTAATTTATACATGGTATCAGAGCTAGAATCAATGTAGAGTAGAAATTTCAAATTTGTCATTCTACAAAATTCGAATTTGAATATCAGTGTTGTGAGTATTCTTCATGACTGTGAAGATGGATTTCAATGGAATTGTTATCACTTACTGCAAAATGTGTTTTCTGCTATCCATAGAGTAAATGAGAAGAAACTTTTTCAGTCATCTTACAAGATGTAGAAGGACTCAAAGCCTACATTGGAACCTCTCCATTAGAAAGTAATCTAAACAAGCTTTCCAATGATATGTGAAAGTCCGAAAGTGGACTCCTCAATCAAAAGATATGGTCTGCTAAAGTTCAATGATTGAAGACTTAGGAAGGAATATTGAAAGTCCGATATATCAGAGATTGCACATCAGAGGTCCAGCGACATCAGGCATATCAATGATATCACATCGAAGCATTAGTTATATGGGAGATTGCACATCAAAGCATCATGCATATCTGTGATTCCAAAATCAAACCATCAGGCATATCGGTGATCTCACATTGAAGCACTAGTCATATGTGCGATCACACTTCGAAGCATCAAGCATATACATGATCGCAACATCAAAGCATGAGGCATATCAGCACATCACATATCGGGCGTTCTGCATATCTAAGCATTGACACATCAAGCATATTGGCAATCCGAGAATCAGAAATTCTTTACTTGACAACCTTTAAAAATTTGCTATATGGTTGAAGCACCGATAGTGTTAAAAACCATCAGGAATGCTAAAAAAGGATTAACAAAGGATTTCATTGTAAAACCAAACATCGACAGACCCTTTTCTCTCTCCTATAGCAGGACACATGCTGGCATATGATCAGTTTTGATAAAGCTACAATGGTATGCGACATCAGCATGACGTAGCAGTATGAAAGGACGCGTGGCAGGTAGTTTTAGCATTTTGGGAGTGTCTAAGGGGGAAAATTTGGGTGACACGTGTCACCACTCACGGGGTGCCACATGGAAGTGATGATGTCATATTGGAGATTGCATATCATAGGTTGAGGATGTCAGCACATTGTAACACTTCATACTTGTAAAAGTTTCAATAAGGGGGCTCTACTATTTGGATGGCACATGGTCTAAAAGAGCTTAAAGACCCAAGGGCGGAGATTTGTTAACAAAGGGAGAATGACCCCCGGCAAGAGTCTAAAAGATATATCACCTCAAGCCTAAGCTGTAGGTTAGAACCCTTGGTCCTATGGTGAGAAATTCAGGAAGGGCTAAGAAGAAGGGACTCATCATATCAAAGGTCAGAAATCAACAAATTAGAATGAAGCACCATTGTGAAGATCACAATATGGAATCGCTCCGATAAGGAATTATGTAGCTTTAAATAATGTATGGTTTCACAACTACGATATTGAATGAAAGCACACAGGAGTTGGTAATTGAAAAGGGCTAATCCTATGGAAGGCTCTGTAACAAGAAACTGAGGACAACATGGGTAGGAGAAATGAATTCGAGTACTTGAAGGAAGCGATTGACTACTTCATGTGCACGTCTTTAGAAAGTTAAAAGGAGGTATGTATACAACAAGTAGTGTATGTATCACTTGAGAATTAATTTCTTAACACGGAGCTCCATGTAGTTAGATAATGAAGGACTTCTAGGTCAATCTTTGACTCTGCACTGTGAGAAGAAATCGAGAGTTGATCTGTTATGAAACCAACTCAAGAAAAGATGGAAAAGATAGATCAATGCCTTAGAATTCAGCCTCTTCGAGGGGCAACCTCTTTTACATTACATAAATGCACAATTCTTGGATGATTCAAATGACAAAACCTCCTTTCTATATATAGGATTCTAAGGATGTTACCGGGAATAGTGTCCACTTAGAGATGTTATTCCCACTAAGACTGGTAGCTATCTTAGAAACAAACAAGTTAAAACTACTTTCATTTTCCTTTATGAAAAATAGATAATAGGGGAACATGGGACACCAGCCTTTATCTTGTGCTTGGTTCCTTGCTCGGTTCCTCTCCTTCTTGATAGATCTTTTCCGCTCCTTCTTTGTCTACACTGCTTTAGAGAGCACCTGTGGAATTAGAGCAGCATAATACTCTCGAAGAACATAGATCTATATTCATAAACAATACAGGATCAGATATGTATTAACCACACAAATGCATATACAATCATACACGAATGTGGAGGAAAACTTGAATAGCTTTATTAATATCAAGAATAGCAAGAGGATTACAACCAATTATTCTGACCCAGCATCATCCTCCAGCAAGAAAGCCCTTCTTCACCTCAAGTAAAGCTTAGATCAACCAACACTATGAAGTTACACCATAAAACCAACAACACTTCTCTAGAAGGTACAAGATTCCACCCTCTGGATCTCTGTGGTGAGGGATCCATATATAGATGATTGTAGGGGGTTGAGTCAGCTTCTGGGATTTTGATTAGTGTCCTCTCTCTGATAGTTCTTGATTCCACTTGGATATTTATGATCTCTTACTCATCCTTGGTCAAAATCAGAGAGGCAAGTGTCAGAGGGGAAGTTTTTGGAAGATTCTATGATCTTCCACCTTGCAAATTGTCCTTGCGATTTGTCCATTCTCACCCATCACACCCTACAGAGGGGCCATTGAGTATGCATCACACCCTTTACACTGGGAAGGTGATTTGCATCACACCCTCTGCATAGGGCATTCAGTATGGTCTAGTTTTGACCATTTCTAAGAAGTTTTCTATGGAGAACATCTGGGAGATGATGTAATCAGTTGACCTTGTTCCTTTAGGTAGTGAAGCAACACTTTTAGGGACTTAGGAGCCGTCAGTTTATGGACATTTATGATTGGTGTGCAGTGCCCAAAAATGTCTATAACAGTTTCCCCTTAAAGCATGAGGTTGTTAATCTTTTGATGTCGGGTGAAATGCTTTACCATGAGGATCCGAAGTTTTTTCGAGCTGAGAGGGTACTTGTAATAAGATACAATACAATACATTATCTTCATAATATTTTTCATGATCTAGCTGAGGCAAGCATTCCCATGATCAGCTTTATAAATTCATTTTCATGTACATAGGACAAACAACCGTCTGTGTAGTAGACTGATGATCCGGACGGAGTCATCATCCTTACATTTGATGTCTTTATGTTATTGAATGTATCGCAACTCGAATGGATGAAACTAGATCCAGGGTCTTCAAAACTCGTTCTATCTTCACTCAGAGTACAAGTAGATCCATGTGAAAAATGTTCTAGAGTCGAACATGGAAAGACATCGCCTGATTACCAGCCAATGATGTAAGCTGTTAACAGGCACGAGATGAGTCACCAATAATGTCAATGATCCTCAAGGTACTACAGTACAATTCACGTGGTGTGAAAAAGGGACTTGGCGTCGAACACCATGCAAAATCTTCCGATCGAAGGCCATTGATGTAAACCTTTCGCCGAAAGTGAGAAACTTGCCATTGAGGCATGCAAGCTTAAAAGTACTAAAAGGGGTTGTTCCTAAGTCAATTTCTTGGATAATGAGTTGAAGTCGACAAGAAGTGACCCATCATAGGAGGGCCTTAATGAATCCCACATCTACAACACAAAATGGAGCAAATGATTTTGGAGGTGAAAACGATCTGATGATACAGGGTTCAGGGTGGTGGTCATGAAATAATGGAGCATGAATGTATTGCAGCAAGTGAGACACAGGTGAATTCTCTGAGTAGCTTCTCTTGAACATATCAGTGACACTGATGATGGATGGTGTGAGGGACCAATGGTGATATGACCAGTGAACAGAACAACCCAACCTAACTTGGATGCGGAGAGAAAGTGTCATGTTCAAGAGCGACTTGCTACCAATAAATTTTCTTCAAGTTTTCCTCCCAATTTTCTGCAGTCATTGCTGACCAGTACCTCTTTATTTTTGTCAAGATTTGAGGAGGATAACATATTCTTGTTCTATAATTCACCCTTTGGGCGAACTTGTCGCTATGTTTTAACGAGCCTTGTGATAGTGAAACTCGTTCTCGTCCATTTGGACAAGTTTGTCGCTATTAGGTTTTGACAAGTTTAACGACAAAGATAACTCAGTCCTTTTCAATTTTAGAGAGTCTGAAAGGGATGGAAAGGAAATTCCAATGATTCTTTTTTGTCATATAATCCCTTAAGTGCAAAAAAGCATAAAATAATATGAAACGGAAGAATTTTTGATAGTTTTAATGAGCCGAACAAGACAAGCGCTCGATCTTTTCGTGTAATAATCCCTCAAGTCCAAAAAGATTAAAATCTAGAGGAGGGATAGCACTTCTGATGACTTTAACGAGCCGGAGAGGCCAATCACTTGAAAATATTTTCATATTTTACGAGTGAGTTGAAAAGAGCTTAAAGGAGACTCATTTTCCGAGGAACGAGTGATGATTTTGGGTAGCAGCTCATTCCAGGTAAGGTTTGGAATTTTCCAATCACAACAGTGTCACAGGGATGGCTAGCAGAATCACTCCTCATAGATGTTCCTCGAAAGGGGTAAACAATTAAATGAAGGTGAATGATTGGCTAAAACAGAGTGGAGGTGATGATAAGAACACGACCAAGGCTCAAAATTTGATGATAATGCATTCACAATTGTTATCTACCGGGGATCGGTTCATTTTTTAATGAGCTTAAACTCTAGGGGAAACATTTTCTCACTGCTTATGTTTATTTTTTAACGAGCTTGAATTTTGTTTTAAAACTGCTCATGCCAGTCATATAATAAGGATATCTCATCTAAGATGCCATTTTTTATGGAGCTTGCATCTTTTAAAGCTTTGCCCCGGATCCTTTCTTTATGCAAGCTAGGAAAAGACCAATCCTACAAGTTTAAAGGGTTAAAGGACCTACAAATTTAAAAAATAAATGGTCGCTCTTCGCTTGCATGCAAAAAGGTTTGCATGCCCCCAGGTATAATAAAAAATTTCTAGGTTACCATATAGAATCTCTTACTTTCGTAAGATAGTTTCCATCCACGTTGCAGATAGAAACACTTCATGGCTTAGTCCATCTGGACCAAGGTGGTTCTAAATCCCAACCTCCTAACCTTGACAAGGAAATCTTATTATGGTCTAACTCCCTTTTCCTATAAGGATAGGTGTTGGACCAATCATTTTACTTCGCTGAAACCTACTTTATACCTAGAGTTTCCCTGCTGAAGAAGGCCAAGCTGCATGCCCCCTAGGTTTCAGCCATATCCTCCTGAATCACTCGCGCTCATCAGTGGATGGACTGGAGATCGATGAGACATTCCTTGCATGAAAAGACCATTTAGTGATGGCATTTGACTATTTGCCATGTGTGAACTGGGGAATGATAGCTGGTCTACGAGCTTGACCATTCTGCCTCCATGCGAAAAACATATTACTCTAAAGAGTGAGAAGATGATGGCTCCCATGCAATAAATATAGTCACACCCAAGGAGTAGATTATAATCTAGGGGTCCTTGGACTACCATCACGTTCATGTGAACGGTTTTCCTTCTCAAAGTAATGGGCACATTGGGAAGGATCCCTAACAGTCGACTGGTTCCTTTGTCAAAGCTTGTCAGATTTCTCATTTCAAGCAAAAGCGATGGTGAACCAAGCGCTTTCCAAGCAGTTGAGGAAAGGATACTCATAGAAGCCCCTTCATCGATGATGGTACTAGCCATGACCATTCTGTAAGCTTGTACAATGACTCAGAATGGTACACTAGCTGGTAAATGGGGTCTGCCTAGTAGATTTCAGTCGAAGGAAACAACTAGGATGCTTGGAGGTGGGATAGAATAGATGGCCGGATACGACTCTGATGAACTTCCTTCCTACGATAAAGGAACGGGTGGGCTACCCCCAAGTTCATCGGGGTCTGTGTTTACAAAAATAATTTGAACAATGTCGTTCTCTTTCTCTTCAATGATGGTATCATTCGCAGATGATCGCTCTGAAGGCAAAACCGGGTCAACTGCCGCCTCGACCTTTTGAATTTCGTCAAGTATGGATTCAGAGGGTTCATTTTCAATGACAGATGCTTTGACTGACCACAATGGCGTGTCGGTTAGATTTTCAACCAGTGGTGGACTTGGAAAGAGTTTTTTATATCCAGGAGGGAGCCGTCATGGTGAAGTAGGACGGTCATCCAAAACTCTTTTGGCTTCATCTAGGAAGGGACAATGGTGGACGACGTGATTTCCTTCACACAATTTACAAGGAAATTTGCGATTCACTTTTTGTCTAGATACTTTGCTTTTGCTGGTTGACAGTGTACTTTCAACATGATCATCAGATGTTGACGACACTTGATTGTGCAAACAAGGAGACCAGTCCCTTAAGATCCGAGGGATGCAGGGACAATCTCGATGATAGTGATCTCCTTTGCAAATGATACATGCAGATTTAGGTTTAGACGGTGCAATGTGACGATTTTCACTAGGCGACACATGGTTGCCCCCTTTTGCTTTTGGCTCCTTCTTCTTCTTTTCCTATTTCTCTTTCTGCTTCTTCTTCTTCTCAGTTACTTGATCTTCAGCTTTACCAGCTTCATCAAGTGAAGAGGAAGGAGGAGAGGGAGAAACGGATGAAGTGGAAGGTTGGGGGGTAACTCTAGCATCACCTAGTTGCTGCCTTGACTATTCAGGAATTACAGTATTCTGAATGACAAAGGTAGAGAAGAGCCATACGGGTAAACCAATCGTCAACCCTGGAAGTGAAAATGTGGCCATATGGGGTGCACCAACATCTCCCCAATAGGAGAAAGGACTAGGATTTCCTCCAAGGGGAAATCCTTGATTGGTAGACTCCATTTTTCTCAACCTAAATACCAACGAGGGAATTTTTGATGTTATTCCGATTAAAACAAATTTTAGATGCTTTGACACAACTTGTTTTTTCAATTTTTAATAGTTGATAAAAACAAAAGATGACTCTAGTCGCCTTCGATTTTTAATGAGCCTAAAGTGACAAGTGCTCAGATAGACCTTTTCCTTTAAGGAGTCTAAAAAGGAATGAAATAGACTTCTCTGGAAATCTAGGCAGAGGGATTACCAAACTAATCGCAAAACTACAGAATACTTTTTACTGTACGACAGTCAATCTTCCCGAATGTTGTGTTTAGCGTATTGCGATCGATAGGGCGGCAAACACGGATTCCTAAGGATAAAGGATATAGCCTATTGTGTTCTGCCAATATATACTCGACGGTATGTGGGAGAACAAGTTCGTACTAGCACTTGTCATCTCAAAGTGGAGGAATCACCCAACCAACAATGAAAATAACAGTTACCAAGTTTTACGACGCCGGAATACGTCTCTAACCTAGACTTCTAGATGTTGTGCATTAGGTTGCAAAGCGTTCTTAGATTCATTAAATTTATTTTATAGTTGATCTTGTTTAAAAATTTGCCTTTCAGGTTCACCGCGTGATGTGTATACAATTCCTAAAATGCAGTCTAAGATGATAACAAATGTTTAATCTTTTTTTGGCAATGAAAATCCTAGCTACTAAGGAAAGAGAACTGAGGGTCTTTGAACAAAGAGCATAGAGCACACATTAAATGCACTATCGTAAATCAAACCAAGCAGTCTAAATGAAAATGCACATGCATGTATTTGTTTTCAGCCTTCTTAATGTATGAATGACAAGAAGAACGCTAGGTGAAAATTTGAATTATTTTCCAAAGCGACAATACTAACAAATTTCTTTTTCAAAATGAAATGAAGATAAGGATGACATTTTGTGATTTCGAAATGAAAATTGTTTTTGACACTTGAAAAACTACTAATTCAAATCACATACAAGAGTAACTGTACAATCAACTATCAAGAACAATGGGATTCTCTTCTATGACTGAAAATGACACTTGCGACACTTTCAGATCAAGGAACGACAGTCTGATTATGCTACTTCTTTGTAAAAGAGAACTGGAAATGGCGCACAATACACAGAAACATCTAGAGTTCTTTGTACAATGGAGGCAAAATGATGGAAGAGAAGAGGGTTCCCACAGAGATATACTGACCACAGATAGCAAAACTCCTGAATAGAACTGAAAATAGTGAAGAAAGAACCAAAGTCAGAAGGTAAAGTTAACCTTCCCTGACCATCGCACCTATCACACAGGGAATCCAGTATGCAGCGCACCTACTGCACACGAGAAGTGTAATGCATGCAGACTGCCTTGAAGGGAGGGTGTGGTGGTACCAGTGCGAGACTTTTATCCAGTCTTTGATCACAATTTGTTGTTTAGTTTAGGGATTTAGGCCGAGTAAGTGATGTTCAGTAAACAGAAATCATAGGGGATTGATCTAAGGAGGTTACTGGAGCCACCACTTAAGGAAATTAAAGTGTTTGCAGATTGATTGTTCAATTTATAAACAAAACCCGGAGATAGACTAAAGCAGCATTGATCTACTTTGCATTTGCATAGCAAATGCAGTTCGAAGGCTAGCTGGCTTGACTTCAGGCTTCGTCTGTAAGTTTATAAAACAAAAAAAAAAATAGACTAACAAACAATCTATTTGGTCCCCAGCGGAGTCACCATTTTGTTACTGGGAATAGTGTCCACTTAGAGCTACTATTCCCACTCAGGCTGGTAGCTATCTTAAAAACAAACAAGTTAAAACTAGTTTCGTTTTCCTTTATGAAAAATAGACAAGAGGGGAATAGGGGACACCAACCTTTGTCTTGTGCTTGGTTCCTTGCTCGGTTCCTCTCCTTCTCGATAGATCTTTACCTCTCCTTCTTTGTCTACATCACTTCAGAGAGCACATATGGAATCAAAGCAGCATAATACTATCGAATAACAGAGATCTATATTCACAAATAATATAGTATTAGATATGTATTAATCACACAAATGCATATACAATCAAACATACACGAATGTGGAGGAAAACGTTAATAGCTTTATTAATATCAAGAATAGCAAGAGGATTACAACCAATTTTTTTGACCCAGCATCATCCTCCAGCAAGAAAGCCCTTCTTCACCTCAAGTAAAGCTTAAATCACCCAACACTATGGAGTTACACCAAAAAACCAACAGAACGTCTCTACAAGATACAAGATTCCACCCTTTGGATCTCTGTGATGAGGGATCCATATATAGATGATTGTAGGGGGTTGAGTCAGCTTCTGGGATTTTGATTAGTGTCCTCTCTCTGATAGTTCTTGATTCCACTTGGAGATTGATGATCTCTTACTCATCCCTAGTCGAAATCAGAGAGGCAAGTGTCAGAGGGGAAGTTTCTGGAAGATTCTATGATCTTCCACCTCGCAAACTATCCCTGCCATTTGTCCATTCTCTCCCATCGCACCCTACAGAGGGGCCATCCAGTATGCATTGCACCCTTTACACTGGGAAGGTGATATGCATCGCACCCTCTACACTGGACATTCAGTATGGTCCGGTTTTCACCATTTCTGAGCAATTTTTTGTGGAGAACTTCTGGGAGATAATGTAATCAGCTGACCTTGTTCTTTTAGGTAGTGAAGCAACACTTTTAGGGACTTAGGAGCCATTAGTTTATGGACATTTATGATTGGGGTGCAGTGCCCAAAAATGTCTATAACAAAGGAGTCACAATATAACCTAGTTGACCTAACAATAATAATATAAAGCCACAAAAATAACAATAGAGGGGTTCTATGGGGCAGAGTAATAACAACATGGGGATAATAGGGGCACAACAATATTAGTAAGGGATGAAACTACAATATTAATAGGGTAATCACTATTATTATAGGGACCCAATATGCCCCTCTCCTTCAAAAAAGTGTTGTCCTCAACGCTTCAGTAGTTCTAGATACTTCTGTATAAAATTCTCATCCTCCCATGTGGAATCTTCAGTGGATAAGTTCTTCCACTTGATAAGATACTCCAAGATTGATCGATTTCGTAGTTTTTGAGTTGTTTTAGTGCCTGCTTCTGGTTCCAATATAATTTTTCCTTCCTCATCAAGTTCTGGCAATATTGTTTGAGCTGGGAACTTGTTTCCTATAACCTTCTTTAAACATGAAACATGGAAAACTGGGTGCAATCAAGAAGCTGCAGGAAGCTCCAATTTATATGCCATAGTACCAATATTTTGCAACACATTGTATGGACCATAATACTTTGGTGATAATTTATTATCCTTCTTAGCTTGCTTGAGGGGCATTTGCATATATGGTTGTAAGCATAGGAATACCCAATCACCTGCATCAAAACTTCTTTCACTATGATGTTGATCTGCCTGTTGTTTCATTCTATTCTGTGCCAACACAAGATTATCCTTTAACAGTTGCAGGACTTGTTGTTGATGTTCGATGTGATGTTCCATTGCTTGAACCTTATAATTTTCTCTTAAATATGATGTGATGGATGGTGGCTGATATCCATAAAGTGCCATAAATGGGGTCATTTTTGTTGTTGTATGGAAGGAAGTGTTATACCATCATTAAGCTAAAGGAAACCATTTGACCCATTGTGTCTGTTTATCAGATACAAAGCAATGAAGATATCCTTCCAAACATTTTTTTACTATCTCATTTTACCCATGAGATTGAGGATGATAAAATGAGCTATGAGCTAACTAAGTACCAAGACAAGAAAATAACTCTGTCCAAAAATTTCCAGTGAAAATGGGATCTCTGTCACTTACAATAATCTATGGGTTTCCATGTGGCTTTTGAATTGTTTCCATAAATGCAGTAGATACTGTATTGGCTTTAAATGGATGTGATAATGCACAAAAGTGTGCATAATTAGTAATTCTATCAACCACCACCGTGATGACACTCTTTCCCATAGACTTGGGTAAACTTGTGATAAAATCCATTGAAACCTCCTCCCAACGTTGGCTTGGAATGGACAAAGGTTGTAATAGACCTGGTGAATTAATTGTTTCAACTTTATTTTGTTGGCAAACCAAACATTCCACCACAAATTTTTGAATGTCTGATTTATGGCCATCCCAAAAAAATTCCTTCTTAACCCTGTGGTAAGTTTTTAAAAATCCTGAGTGCCCTCCTAAGGGAGAAGTGTGCAATTCCATAAGAATATTTTGTTTTAGTTGGGAATACTTACAGAGGTATAAGTGACCTTTATACCATAAAGAATCATTTTTCCAGCTAAATGTATTAGACATACTGGAATCTTGTTGTAACTTTCAAATAAGTGCCCGCACTTCTTCGTCATTCTTCCATTCCTCTCTTGCTTCGTTTATCCAATCTGATTGGATAATAGAAATAGCGCACAACAATGCTTCCACATACTCATCCTTTCTTGAGAGTGCGTCTACCACCACATTTTGCTTCCCTTTTTTGTAGATGATTTCAAAGTCATAACCCAACATCTTTGTGACCCACTTTTGTTGCTCTTCAGAGGATAATCTTTGCTCTAAAAATTATTTAAGGCTATCATGATCTATTTTTACCTTGAACTATCTTCCCATTAGGTAGGGTCACCATTTCTTAAGTGCATGGAGTATTGCCAACATTTCCTTCTCATAAATAGCTTTGTGTAAGAACTTTCCCTTGATTGGACGACTTTCAAAAGCATTGGGTATTTCATCTTACATTAAAACAGCACCAATTCCATTTCCTGAAGCATCACATTCCACAATAAAGGTTTTTGTAGTCCAATGTAGCTAAGACTAGTGCTTGGCACATTGCCTCTTTAAGATGTTTGAAGGCCTTTGTTGTTTCTGGAGTCCATGAAAATGCATCTTTCTTCAATAATGTTGTTAGAGGTGCTACTATTCCCCCATAATTCTTAACAAACTTGCAATAATACCATGTCAACCCAAGAAATCCTCACAGATTCTTTATGGATGTGGGGATTTTCCATTCCTTAATGGCTTTAATTTTGCTAGGGTCTACCTTAACTCCTTCATGATATACAATATGACCGAGATATTCCACCTCTTGTACTGCAAAGAAACATTTGGAGCTTTTTGCATATAATTGTTTCTTCTCCAATGGTTGTAGCACCCTGTCAACATGTTCAACATGATCCTTCCAAGACTTGCTATAGATTAGTATACCATCAAAAAATACTAACACAGATTTTCTAAGGAATGGTTTGAAAATGGAATTCATCAAACCTTGAAATGTTGAAGGTGCATTGGTAAAGCCAAAAGGCATGACCAAAAATTCATAATGACCGTCATGAGTTCTAAATGTTGTTTACGGAATGTATTCAGTCTTCATTCTGATTTGATGATATCCTGAATGAAGATCCAACTTGGTGAAGTAAATTGATCCATGCAATTCATCCAGTAATTCATCAATGATAGGAATGGGAAACTTATCTTTAATATTGAGCTTGTTGAGCTCCCTATAATCTAGACACATGCGCCATGATCCATCCTTCTGGTGCACTAATAATACTAGAGCAGAGAAAGAACTTTAACTCGGTTGAATTATACCAACCTCTAGCATTTCTGCAACCATACATTCAATTTCACTCTTTTGGGCATAGGGATATCTGTACGGCCTGATGTTTGGAGGAACATTTCCTGGAATCACATGAATAGCATGATCATGATCACGAATAGGTGGGAGACCTTTGGGAGTCTCAAATACCTTGGAATGATTGTTTGAGACTTTATGGAGATATGGAGAAATAGATGGTTCCAATGTGGAAACATCTAGCGAACATAATTGTGCAATTACACTCCTTTGTTCCTTTTTTAGAAGCTTTTTCATACCGTTAGAGCTAATTATCTTTCCCAGTTTCCCTACAATACCCCTTAATTCAACTTCTTTTCCTTCCATAGAAAATTCCATGAAAATTTCTTGAAAATTAAAAGCTATTGTACCGAAGGATTGTAGCCATTGGACTCCTATTACAACATCAGCACCTCCCATTAGAATGGAAAGCATTGGGCTAGTCAATACATATTCTCCCATCGATAGCTTGATATTATGGCACCTTCCAGAGCAATTTATTGTTCCTCGATTTTCCACCATCACTTGACACTCTGGTGCTGGATACAAGAATCAATTCAATTCTTTTGCTACCTTACAATCAATAAAATTGTGGGTACTTCCTGAATCAATCAACACTATTACCATTTTCTTCTTGATTTGTCCTTCTATCTTGATGGTTTGAGGAGTGGTAATTCCCACCAATGCATTACAAGATATGGTAGGATTCATTTCTTCTTTATCTAGGCTTTGTTCCTGGAGTATATCCTCTTCTTTTGACCTTTCTTGCTCCTTTTCTTCTTCCTCTTAACAATTGATGTAGAATAATTTCTTCTCAGCACACTTATGACCTTTAGTGTATTTGTTATCACAACTGTAATAAATCCCTTTTGCTCTCTTTTCTTCCTATTGTTGTGGTGTCAACCTTATAGGTTGTGGAAGACTAGGGGCAACAACACTTCCATCTTTATAGTTGTGAGTGGTATTCTTCTTAGTTTCCATAATTTTGCTTTCCATTTTTCTTGGTAACCTAAATGCCTTCTCTAATGAATCAGGTTCCCAAAGGAGAACATCATGTTGGATATTATCCTTTAAAGTCCCTATGAACACATCAATCCTATGCTCCTCTGGAATATTTTTTACCCTTATGTTCAATTTTTGGAACTCCTCAATGTGCTCCATTATTGAACCCTTTTGTTTGAGACTTATCAATTGGCTAAAAAAAGTGTTGCTTTTTGTATCCTCATAATGTGCTATCAATTCTTCCATAAAAATTGCCCAAGTGATAATTTGTTTACGAGAGTGAAGCCATTGATACCATACAAACTGATTTGGTTCCAAATAAAAAGTTGCAATATGTATCTTTTGTGTGTTTTGCATATTATTGAGATCGAAAAATTGCTCCATCTATAATATCCATGTTGCGGGATCATTTCCATCAAGATTCCTGATATCGATTTTTGGAATTATGGTGGGTCTTCGATCCCACATTAGAGTGTATGAAATCATAATTAACATTTCTTTTGTTCACATCATGAGTTTCCTTTACAACCTTTTCACCATTAGTAAGTATTTCTTGTAGAAATTTTTCAAATCTGTCTTCAAATTTGCCATGTCTGTCTTCAAGTCTGTCTTCAGATTTGCCATGTCTCTCCCTTCAAATCTATCTTCAAATCATCCATATTAGCTTCCATGCCCTTTATCTTAGATTCCATGCCATTTATCTTAGATTCTGTTAGCTTTTGTGAGTGTGACATTTGTTGCACTTGTTCTTGTAATTTTGATATATCATGTAGCATTTCTTCCCCTTCTTCATGAGTCATCCAAGACCTTTCAGGTTTCTTACTAGGTATTTGCATTTTTTTCCTTGGGGCATTAGTTACTGATAATAATGCTCTGCTATGCACTTTTAATTCCTTTAAAATAAATTTTCAAACCAATCTTAAGTAAAAATTTAAAAGAATCTACACACCTTTTTTCACTTTGTAGGAGCTCGATATTGCCTCTGATGTATCTTTGTACTTTCAGATCACCCCGTTCTGAAATTGCAATATACAGTAACCTTCTATGTCCTCTTTCCAATGCCACCAATATGATCCAAATTGGATTCTCCAAGGAAGAGTTATGCCAAATCTCCCACAGTGACCTGATTATAGGCTAGTTCAGTAGAGCGAACTTGTATGATGTGCCATGTGTCATTGTTTCAACCTTTGGCTCTAAAAAATATATATAAGAAATAAAATTCCATCTTTTTTTTGTACCTTCTTATGAAATTTCAATTTGATTCTCAGATAGAAATTTATGATGATTTTCCCCAGGTCATCTGTTTGGAATGTAATTCAGGAGTTTGCAGAAATACCAACTTCCTCATATCATATCCCTGGAAATATAGCACTAAAAGCTCTGAAATTCGGGCTCGAGATTAAGCATGATTTCTTCTCAAATGGGCTTTTGTTTTAGCTTTTTAAATGTCACAGAAAGAAATTTATAGTGAAAATGCCACCATGACGTGTTTTGAGCAGCGAAACCCTAGAATCCAAAGCTCTCATACCAAATGTTATGAAACCAGCTCAAGAAAAGATGGAAAAGATAGATCAACACCTTAGAATTCAGCCTCTTCGAGGGGGCAACGTCCTTCAAATTACATAACTGAACAATTCTTGGATGATTCAAATGACAAAACCTCCTTTCTATATATAGGAGTCTAAGGAGTCACAATATAACCTAGACGACGTAACAATAATAATATAAAGCCACAAAAATAACAATAGAGGGATTCTATGGGGCATAGTAATAACAATATGGGGATAATAGGGGCACAACAATATTAGTAAGGGATGCAACTACAATATTGATGGGGTAATCACTAGTATTATAGGGACCCAACATGATGTCTCCCATCTATAGAAAGTGGGGAATTCAAGCAGTTAAGGTGAAATAGACAGGTGAACCTGTCGAGTAATGGAAGAGGCACATCATGGAAAATACGTGGCCTAATCATAGGTGATCACATGAATTGGCATGGAGATATTTATCTAGGGTCATTATTTAGTTTCCCATTTTTTTTATTTTGTACTTTGTTGCATTTTAAGGAGGCCATCAAATCTGTTGTAATCATTTTCGTCAGTAGAGCCATCACACGCCAAGACCACTAGTCGATTAGATAGTTGGAGCTCGGCTGAGATATTGTGTAACTATTGTTCAAATATCCCCTCTCCTTATAAATATACAAAATAAACACTTGAACAAGGTTTAATATTTTTGGAAAGAACTCCTGGAATGGGCCTTTTCCTATTTTCATGAAGGCAGTGTTATGAATATTGATGTATGCACGTTTCTTGGAAAATTAATGTGATATTTATGGTGATTCCAACTTATTGGATTGTAGTATGTTCATCTCCCCTTTTGTTTTCATATATGTTAAATATTCTTCTCAGATTTCATGTCACATAGCTGTGAGCCATATTTCTCATTATACGCATATTCATTTAGATCAAACTATTGATGGAAAATGCCTATATTGACGTGGAAATAAAGTCTTTAAAAAGAGGTCCATTTATGTTAGAATTCCATAAGAATTTCCTTACTCCCATTTATCTCTAGATCTAGATACAAATAATTCTTAAAGTTTAAGCTTTGTATGATGGATTTCTCCTCTATTATCTTCTACCATTACATTTGTCCTAACAAACGATTTGTTGCAATCTATCAATCTGATTTAGAAACCACTAACCGAGGATTATTTCCTGTGTATTCCTACGTGTATGCTAGTTCATAAATTGTATATTTATGAATTTTTATGAATCAATCCTATTTGAATTGCTTGTGAAAAACTATGGTGCTACAAGTCCTTAGGACAAATTAGACAATACTAATTACGATTTCCTAGGCACTGGTCTCCTATCAACCCAGAGGTTGTCTCTAGGAGTGACAACATGTTTCTGGCACCATTGTTTAGGAAAAAAACAAAATATTTTTCCCTAGGTAGCACAATTTTTACATTTCCTCTCGTGGGTGAGCAAGGGAAGTGTGTGTTCAATATATCTCACATTGGCGACTCGAGCGTTAGAATATTATTGTAAAATTCTTGGAAGCTCTACTCTTTGAATATTATTATAAACACCCTGGTGACTCCACTCTCTATATCCTTGTCATCTTGCCTTTCAAGAGGCGTCATACTAGCTCTGATTCTAAACAATAGAGAAATTCCCCTACATTTGAACTTGAAATCACTCACCTAGAGGAGTTTTCAAAATGGTCATTCTTGTATTCTTGGCAAAAAAAATTTCCCCATTAGATTTTTCTTCTATTGCTGGTTATCCCCATCATGTCCCTTTAGTTCATGAATGGTATACCTTTTTTCCTAGATTCAATGGAAACACATATAGAAGGCCAGACGAACACCTCAAGGATTTTCATGAATGAAAGGAACAACTGGGTATTGTTTTTGAAGATGTGAAAATGAAATTGTTCATGTAATTTTTAGTTGAAGATGCTAGAGTTTGGTACATAACAATACCTGATGGCAACATATCTTCCTTAAAGATATTTCACATAGCATTAACATTTTTTGCAAAAAATTCTATCCACCAGGTGCTCTGTTTGAAGATTGTTGTGCAGATTTTACTGTTGATCATGTTGAAAGTGGGGCTAAACTCCAAGAAAACATATACTTGCATCAAGAAGCATCACCTAACAATCAAGAAAGGAAGAAGGAGACATTATCAAGCTGTAAATAGAACCTCATAGATCTTTTTATACCAAATTTGACGATTCTCCTTCTTATGATTTGTATGAATCTGATGCGATGTTGCAAAATGTAGGAATACGAGAGTTCGAGTGATGTAAAGCTGCACAAGAATAGGAGGCCCACCAGGAGGTTAGTTAAGTAGCTCTAGTTTATGATTCACATTCTTAAAATGGAGAACAAGTTCAAGAAGCTAGTATTAAAGTCGATAAAGGTTCTCCAATATATGATTTAGATGTTTCAAAGGAGGATGAGATTGTTGCGGATGTTCAGAGTGATTTTCTTACCAGAACGTTGGGAGAATAATTCCAACAGCTACTATTTCAAGAGGATTCCAAAGTTGAAGAGCCCAATAATGTCAATGGTTGTCTATTAGAGACAGCCATAAATTTTCTCATCAGTTCCATGATCTGGTAGCTAAACATATGGCATCTTTATTTGGTTATCAGTTGATCTCAATTATAAGGTATATATTAAATGTTTTTCCTCAAGGCTTCAAATGTTGCATGCCCATTTTAGTCATTGATTTTCAAGAACACCTCCCAATTAGAAGGTTCATGGAAGAGATTAAAAGAATTGAGCATCAAATATTAGTTTGGGGGCATTGGTGCATGCTTGTTTGAGTTGTTGAATTTCAATGGAACAATGGCATAAGGTCCAGTACTTAGATGATGGGCTAGTATCATTGGAAGATTGATCTCACTTGGGTTATTGAGCCCTATGCATAAGTAGGAGTTGTATATAAATAAGCTCACTATGTGAGTATTTAATTTACAATGTTTAGAGTCTTTTGTTCCAGATTTCAGTTTTATGAGGGAAGGACTTCCAACAAATAAAATTCCATGGATATTTTCTAGTTTTATAGGTTCATTATATTTTTGAATCCATGCCCAATGGTGAAGACTATGAGTCTGTAGGTTCTCAGCACCTTCCTAGCAAGACATTGTGCCTAGTTGGAGCCAATGTTGCCACTTACTACAAAATGTGTCTTCAGGTGTCGAAAGAGTAAATGAGCATATAATTTTGCAGTCATATTCCAAGCCACAAAAGGACTTAAATCCTACATTATATTGTCTCCACTGGAAAAATATTTAAACAATCTTTCCAACTATATGTGGAAGTCCATAAATAGACTCCTAGATCAAAACATATGGTCTGCTGAATTTCAAGGATTGAAGACATAGGAAGTAATATCAGAGGTCTGATATATTAGAGATCACATATAGGAGGTCCAGTGACATCAGGCATATCAGATATCGCACATCGGAGCATTAGGAATATTGGCGATCGCACATTAGAGCATCAGGCACATCAATGATCACAACATCAGAGCATCAGGCAGATTAGTGCATCACATATCAAAGGTTCTACATATCAAACCATTAACACATCAGGCATATCAGAAATAGGAGAATCATAGCTTCTTCAAGGGACAACCTTTAAAAACTTGTAACATGGGTGAAGCGTTGTTAGCATTAAAAACCGCCATGAACACTAATAAAGTATTAACAAAGGATTTCATTTCGAAACCAAAGATGGGTAGGCCCTTTTCCCTCTCCTCTACAAAGACACCTACAAACATATGATGGGTTCCAATAAAGCTACAGTGGAATCTAATGTCAGCAGGACGTGGTGATACAAAACGACATGTGGAAGGAAGTTTTGGTGTTTTGAGGGAGGCTAAGGGAAAATTTGGGTGACATGTGTCATCACTCATGTTGTGCCACATGGAAGTGGTGCATCATATAGGAGATCACATATTGAATGTTGAGGATGTCAGCACTCTGTAACACTTGATACTTGAAAACGTTTTGATAAGGGGGCTTCGGTATTTGGTTGGCACATAGTCTAGAAGAACTCATAGAACTAGGGGCGGAGAGCTATTAACAAAGGGATAATGGCCTCTAGCAGAGGTATTAACACTCTAGCACCTCAAGGTTAAGTGGAAAGTCATGCCCCTTGGCCCTATGGTGAGAAATGTAGGAAGGGCTAAGGAGATGGGGTTTGTCATATTTGAGGTCGACAATTGGCATATTAGAATATTGCACCACTATGAAGATTGCGATATGGAATTTCTCTGATAAGGAAGTAAAAATTTTTAAAGAATGTATGGGATGGAAGTTGTGATATTGAATGAAGGCACATAGGAGTTGGTAATTTGAAAGGGCTAACCCTGTGGAAGATTATGTAACAAGAAACAGACGACAACATGGGTAGCATAAATGAGTTCAAGTACTTGAAGGAAGCGGTCGAGTGCTTTGTGCGCATGTCCTAAGTGATTTGAAAGGAGGTATGGGACTCATGAAGTAGTGTGTAGATCACCTAAGAATTAGTTTCTCAGCATGGAGATCCATGCAGTCAGACAATGACTGACTTCTAGGTTGATCTCTGATTGCGCACTGTGAGAAGAAGCTGACAATTGATCACTCCCAACTCCAGAAAGTGGCAAATTCAAGAAGTTAAGAATAAAATGGCAGGTCAATTGGCTGAGTGAAGGAAGAGAAACATAATGGAAAAGAAATCACATGATCAGAGGTGATCACAAGAATTGGCATGGAGATATTTTGCTAGGGTCATTATTTAGTTTTCCCATGTTTTGTTATTTTATACATTGCAACAATTTAACGAGGAAATCAAATGTGTTGTAATCCATTTTGGCAGCAGAGATAGATAGATAATTGATTAGATAGTTGGAGCTCAGCTGAGATATTTTATAACTATTGTTCAAAGCTCCCCTCTCCTTAAAAATAGAGGGACGAAACACTTAAAAAAGGTTCACAATTTTTGGAAAGAACTCTTGGAAAGGGCCTTTTCCTATATTCATGAATTCATTGTTATGAATATTTATGTATGCACATTCCTCACAAAGTTAATGTGAGATTTCTCATGTTTCCAACATATTTGATTACAGTATGTTCATCTCCCATTGTCTTTTCATATATGTTAAATATTCTTCTCAGATTTCATGTCACGTAGCTAATAGACATATTTATCATTAGATGCAAATTCATTTAGATCAATTTGTTGATAGAAAATTCATGTATTGATGTGGAAATAATTTTTTTAAAAATTTATCCACGTATCTTAGCATTCCATAAGAATTTCATTACTCTCGTTCCTCTCTACATCCATAAACACAAAATTATTAAAGTTTAAGGTTTGTATGATGGATTCTCCTCTACTATCTTCTACCATTACATTTGTCTTAACGGATAATTTGTTGCAAGCTCTCAATTTGATTCATCCACCACTGATCGAAGATTATTTCCTGTGTATTCATGCATGTACGTTGGTTCATACATTGTATATTTATGAATCATTCTGAATGAATCCTATTTTAATTACATGTGAAAACTATGGTGCTTCAAGTGCTTAAGACAAATTTGACAACACTAATTAAGATGTCCTAGGCATTGGTCTCCTATCAACCCAATACAAGGCTCATGCTCAAGTATGACTTGGAAGGCACCTTGAACTTTGTTGCATGGAAGGATCGCATGGAGGTAATATTGGATGATAATGGGCTGCTAAAATACATCAAGATAGATGTAGAAAACTCCCAAGCATCTAATTCTCGGAATCTTACTCAGTCGAAGAAGGATGTGGCCAAAGAGAGGAGAATCATATTGGAGGGAGTTTGTGGTCATATTGCAGTGAATCTCCATGGAAAAGACACTTCGTTCATGATCTTGAAAGGACTAACCAATTTTTTCAAGAAAAATAGTGACCACAGGAATATGGCACTCAAGGACAAACTTTGAATTATCAAGATGCAAAAGAATGACACAATTTTGTAGTACCTGAGAAGGTTTACATAGTGTGGTGATGAACTTGGCTGGGTCGATGTTACTATCGCCGAAGAAGACATGGTATCTCTTTCCCTTTTGGGCCTTCCCAAGATCTGGCATAGCTATCAAGATATGGTAAATGTTAGCGAGAAACTACTGAGTTGAGAGCGGTTATGGTCTGATCTAATGTAAGGATAAATAAGGTAGAACGCTAGAGAGAAGAGATAATGCAAGGGCGAGGATGAGGAGAAATGTTCCTTAGCTAGAAAGGCAAAGAAAGGGAAGGGGAAGAAATACCAACCTAAAGGAGATTAAAGGAAAGGGGGCAAGAAGAAAGACTTTTCCATAACCAAGTGCTTTCATTGTCATCAATTTGGCCACTATGCAATTAAGTGTCCATACAATAAGGCAAGCAAGAAGACCACAGAAGGAGCAGTGGGTGAAGCTTTCACTTCACAGTTAGAATTTGATTTTACCCTTATTGCATGCATGGTAAGCACAATGATGGGTAGTGTGTGGTCTAGAAAGTGGTGCCTCATTCCACTTGATGGGGAACAAATAATTTCTTAGTGACTTGGAGGAGAAGGATCTATAGATGCACATCTAGATTAAATATGATGGAAGGTATAACGCAAACGGTGTTGCTATAGTTTCTTTTTAGAGGGAGTTTGGGTCCCCTCTCAGACTCAACGACATGATATTTGTACTAGGTTTGAAGAAGAATCTAGTTTCTACAGTTGTGTTGTAAGATCGTGGCTATGATATGATATTCAAAAAAGGGAAGGATTTCCTAAGACACATCACCATGGGACAAGTCAAGTAGATCGAGGTTTGAGTGAAGAACCTTTACACATTAGATGTGGAATATTATGGAACATTCAAAATAAAAGAGTAGAAGTTGCATAGCTAAGACGTTGACGAGTTATGGCATAGAATACTTGGCCATATACATCATGGTACTTTGAATATCATGCAATAAATCTATATAGGCCACCCCAAGTAGCACTAGAGCAGTGAGATACATGCAAAGGGTGTACATTGGGGAAGTACACAAATTCCACCTTCAATGACTGGGACAAAAGGGCATGTACATTCTTTAAAAGGATCCACTCTAATCTTTGTGGACCTTTCTCAATAGCGTCCATAGCCAAGCACAAGTATTACGTTATATTTGTAGATGATTTCTCACGGAAGTGATGGTCTACCTCATGTAGAAGAATGACCAAATATTCTCCAAATTTCTTCAATTCAAAGCACCTTTTGAGAAATTAACTGGTAGGTATGTGATCTGAATTGGATCATTATATTTTTTGTCATCCATATTAATGCATTTGGAGTGGAAAAAGTGGGGGAATCAGCTCATGGGACCGTTTTTTCCAGCGGGACCCAATTTGGAAAAATAGGGTTTGAAACCTTCTCTGACCATTTTGAGGCATTAAATGACTTTTTTTGGGGGTAAAATTTTGTCGCTTAATTGTAACACCTTTTCATGCTATTCTACACAGGTAAATGTTTCCAAAGGTGTAAGAATTGCATCAAACAGAGTCCATATGAAAAATTTATACCACTTAGATGTTGACCTTCCTGTTTTCACACCTATAGTGCAGGAGGATGTTGCATCAACCCCCATTATTCATAGAAAAATGGCTAGCCACATGTTTTTGATGTAAAATACTCTAGAAGAGACTATTTTATAGCTCTATTTAAGATTTCATGTAGTCAAACTTAACCACTATTAGGCTATCGGGTTATGTTTAAATTGGGCCACTAGGAGGAAGAGGAATTCCATTATTTCAAGAGAATTTTGTTCCATAGCTAAGAAAAGATAGCCAGGAGAGATAGGAGGTACAGAACACAAAGATGATTTGTGTATTTTAGTAGCCCATGGGCCACATGCATTAATTTTTTGTATCTGTAGACATATTTCAAGATAGAGAAAGAGAGTGAAGTGGCCTCACCTTCCATTTTGGTTTTCTCCCAAAAGGGTTTCGCAAGGAGCATATATTGTGTATTATGTCTTTGTGAGCTTATTTTTTCATTCTCTATTTTTCTACGTGGTCTATTTTAAGATGCATGCACTAATTACAGTTAATTTTACATATCTATAAATTAAATTAAATTGTAAGAGTGTAGAATCTCATATTGTTAATATAATATTATCGTATCTGTTGTGGCAAACTGTCCAGTGGAATATCCATGACAGTTTACAAATAATTTGGTATCAAAGCAGGTTTCTTTGGATATTTTGTGGATA
The DNA here is from genome assembly GCA_000404065.3 of Pinus taeda. Taxonomy (NCBI): domain Eukaryota; kingdom Viridiplantae; phylum Streptophyta; class Pinopsida; order Pinales; family Pinaceae; genus Pinus; species Pinus taeda. The sequence continues at coordinate 90,638 of APFE030264996.1, read as the reverse complement.
TTGTAGGGATCTAGATCGTCGAGGCCAAAAATCAGAAAACCCTAATCATGGGTGACGAATCTGTAAATGAACCTCGTGATCTTACAGAGGTGATTTTTTCACTAGTTGAAGAACAAGTCACGAATATAAACCACAATGTAAACCTCCTCATGACGGTGCTAAGGAATAAGCTGGGGATATTTGCAAAATAAGGGGGTTTAGATGCAAAGAAAAAATCATAAGGGGGTCGCGATATTGGGAAGACGCAGAGAACCAACCAAAGAAAGAACTTGGAAAAGGTCAACCCAGTTCGAGTGTCATGAACCAATCCCTGTTTAAAGTGGAAGCAAAAGCTGATATCAAGCCATAACATGGAGATATTTAAACCCTAGAGCTAATCCAGTGGTTGTAGCAACTGGAAGTTTATTTCAGTTTTCATTAGATCGAGCAAGGGCTAAAGATATCATTGGTGTGGCTAAAATTGTAGGGTCATGCACCAACTTGGTGGGAGAGCCACACGAAAACCCTGAGGTTGGAAGGAGAACCTCCAGTGAAAAAGTTAGAGGATTTCAAAACCGTCATTAAATCTCATATTTATCCCATTAGTTATGTGGAAGACCAATGGATCCAGTGGAATTACTTTAGGAAAAATCTAGGCCAAAGTATGTCAGAGTACACCACATAATTTAGAAAGATGGATATAATGTTGGGTATCTCTCCAAAGAAGCCATATTTACTCCTCAAGTATTTGAGGGTTCTCGACCACCATCCATGTGAGAAAGTGATGTTTTTCAATCCAAAAATAGTGGACGAGGCTTGTGTATAGGCACAATACCTGGAGAACATAGGCCTCAAAATAGCGCAATCAAATGGATTGAAGCAAAAAGAGCAACAAGATGCTTCAAAGGATGGGAAGAAGAAGCAAAAAGGGCGAAAATATAAAAGGATGGCAGCAACAATACACAAGTGCAAAGATCCTAACAAGCACTACAACCACTCCAACATTGATGGCCATACAAAGGATAAGTGTTGGAAATTTCATCCAGAGCTAAACCCGAAGAACAAGAAGAAAGATAATGAGAAGATGAATCTCATGGCCACTGATTCGAGAAACCAAGTTGAAATTGCAGCTCAAACGTGGATGAGAAGATAATTGGTATGTCATTATAGGAGGTTAATTTTAGTAGCCTTAAGTAGCAGGAAGAGAATGAAATGACCAAACCCTTCCATGTAAAGATACAGGTCAAGAAGATGAAGATTGATGCTCTGTTTGACATAGGATCACAAGAAAATGTCATTGCAGCAGATTTGTTCAAGAATTTGGGGTTGAAAGCTCATGATTAGCGAAACCCATATCCACTAGGATGGGTACATAAGGATGTAGATCTAAAGGGACCAGAGCAATGTAAAATTAGATTTTCTATCAACATTTATTTTATTGATGAAGTAGATATGGATGTGGTTCCCCTTGATGTATGTGGAGTCATGTTTGGGAGTCCAAACATGTACATGGGTGATGCAATATTCATGAGCAGAGCTAACGAATACCGGCTCATTAAGGATGGAAAATCATTCATCATCAACACAAATAAAAGAAACTCAAAAATTTCACTAGAAACTGTCAACCAAGACAAGAAATTGAGTTCTAGCAATAAGTATGTTTTATTATTGTTAAGAGAAAAATAGTTTGTAGAGGAGTCAATAAGAGGCAAGGCATCCCTAGAGGGGTGTACTAAGAAGAAAAAAACAACAATTGTAGGAGTTGTTATAGAAATACAAGGACATTTCCCAAGAGCCTAAAGGGCTACCCCCTAAGAGAGAAGTGGAGCATGAGATCTAGTTATTTCTAGACTCCTCATTGCAAAATATTGGGTTGTACATGCAGACTATTATAGAAGCAAGAAAGGTGAAGAAACAGTTGCAGCAACTGCTAGAACAGGGTATCATTAGACTGAGTACATCACCATGTGGGTCACCCATCATCATTATTCCAAAGAAGGATTGGACTTGGTGGATGTGTATAGATTGCAGGGAGTTGAATAAAATCACCCTCAAAAACATATACCCTCTTCTTAGGATAGACGATCCGCTAGATCAATTGTAGTAAGAAAATTATTTCACCAAGATGGACTTGAAGTCTGGATACCACCAGTTCAATTCAAAGAATAATATACATGGAAGACCACCTTCAAAAACAGTCAAGGTTTGTATGAGTGGTTAATTATGCCATTTAGCCTATGTAATGCACTAGTTACATTTGTGAGATTAATGAATGATGCACTGTGCCTTTTTATAGGTTCATTTGTTATTGTCTATTTGGATGATATACTGGTATATAGTGCTACCTGGGAGGAGAATATTTTGCATTTGACATAGGTGTTGGAAACATTGAAGAAGCACTAGTTTCTAGAAAATCTCAAGAACTGAGAGTTTGCACAACAGTCCTCTATGTTTTTTGGATATGTGATTGGTCAAGGAGAATTGAAGATAGATCCTTCCAAGATGGAGGCCATCATGAAATTCCCATTACCTATTAATGTTACTGAGGTTATGAGTTTCACTGGGGTAGCACAGTACCTGAGGAAATTCATAGCCTCATTTTCAGCACTAGCAACACCGCTCCACGTGATAATAGAAAGTGGCAATAGTTTCCACTAAGGAAAAGGGAAACAAAAGGATTTCGATGAGCTAAAGAAGAAGATGAGTGAAGCACTAGTTCTAGCATTACCAAGCTTGCAATGACCCTTTGGAGTGGAGATACATGTGAGTGGGTATGCTATGGGAGTTGTCTTGATGTAAGGAGGAAGGCCCGTTTGCTACCATTCTGAAGTATTTCATGGGGTAGTTCTTAACTACCCTACCTACGATAAGGAGCTCTATGGCATGGTGCAAGTTATGAAGAAGTGGAAGCAGTATCTAATAGGAAAAGAGGTAATAATCCACATGGATCACAAACTTTTACAGTACCTATGGGCCTAGAATAAGCTACAATAGACCACGCATTACAATTGGATGGGGTTTTTATAGATATTTCATTTGGTGATCAAGTATAAGAAGGGAAGCACAAAAAAGTTGGCTGATATGCTACCAAGGCCACCCACATCAAATATTATAGCTTTGGGGACTCTTATACACATGGAGCCATTCACCCATGATGCATAGAGAGAGTCATTTTCAAAAGATGAGGACTTCAAGGAAGTGTATCAACAGTTGCAGAGTTAGATTCATGTGGACGATGGCGAAAATACCATTGACTACAATCTCAAAGATGGGTTACTCTATAGGATGGATAAGTTATGTGTTCCTAAATGTGAGCATTTTATAGCTAATTAAAGAGGCTCACACCTCCAAGGTTGCAAGGCACTTTGGTGTAAGGAAGATAGTGGCTAACTTGAAGTGGTATGTGCATTGGCCCAAGATGCAAGAACAAGTAGCTGGGTTAATAAGAGGATGCATGCTTTGTTGTACCAGCAAGCCTAGCAACATGAAATAGGTTTTGTATCATCCCTTACCTATACCTACTCATAATTGGGAAATTATTTCCATGGAGCTTGTGGGAGTTTTACTGAAAACCAGGAATGGTCATGGATACCTATTCATGGAAGTTGATAGGATCAACAAGATGTGTGTTCTGATGCCTTGTAAAAATACCACCATGTTACACTTTTAGATACCAAGGAGCATCATTTCAGATAGGGATACAATATTTCTCAGTGAATTATGGACTACATTGTGGGAGAATATGGACATGCAGTTGAAGAGATCTACAACACTCCATCCACAGATAGATGGGTAGACCGAGGTAGTGAATATAACTTTGGTGAAACTTTTGAGGGATTATGACTAGAAGCATCCAAAGACATAGGATGAAAATATGATATATATACAACATTCTTATAATAGAGTAGTCAACACTTCTAAAGGAAAGTCCCCATTTGAAACTTGTTTTGGATATTTTCCACCTTCACCTTTAGATATTGCATATGGGTAGTAAGGAGGAGTGAAGGAAGACATTACAAGAGATGCTTTCAAGGCTGAACATTTTATATTGAAGAACAAGAAGATCCATCTATAGGTACAAGAAACACTAAAAAACTTGTAGTTGAAGTATAAGGCCAGGCTCGATCAACACAAAACAAAGAAATCATTCAAGGTGGGAGACAAATTTTGGCTACAGTTGAACAAGGAGAGATTGCAGGGGTCTGGTAAGAAAATCAAGGCAACAAAGAAATCATTCAAGGTGGGAGACAAAGTATGGCTACAATTGAACAAGGAGGGGTTGCAGGGGCCTCATAAGAAAATCAAGGCTCTAAGGTATGGTCCCTTTCAGATACTGGAAAATGTAGGTGATAATTCCTATCAACTTATTTTACCACCATACATGCACATATACTCAATTGTAAATGTAGAGAATTTGAAACTCTATGAGCCTTCCAAGATAGATCACGAAGAGGAACATTTCCTACCTTTTGTGGAGGATTTGGCACCAGACACTCAGGCAGAGGTGAAAGAAGATAGATTTTTACAGAAGAGATCTAGAACTACAAGACAAGGGAAACAAGACCTTTGGCACACTAGGTTGAAGGGACAACTTTTAGGCAAAGCTAAATGGTACACCAAAGAGAAGGTGGACGAATTTTCCTCACCTCATTATAAAAGATTTTGGGGACCAAAATCATCCCAAAATGGGGAGGTGTGATCTAGATTTCATCATTATATTTTTTCATCCATCTTGATGCATTTGGAGTGGAAAAATGGGAGGACAGCTCACGAGACCAGTTTTACCAGCGGGACCAGTTTGGAAAAACGAGGTTTGAAACTTTTCGAGAGTGTTTTGAGGCATGAAATGAAATTTTTTGGGGGTAAAAATTTCCTCCTTGAGTGTAGAACATTTTCATGCTATTCTACACACATAAATCTTTCCAACGGTGCAAGAATCGTGTCAATTAAAGTTTGCCTAAAAATGTTATACCACTTAGAATTTGGCGTTCCTATTTTCAAACCTATAGTTCGAAAGGATGTCGCATCACCCCCCATTATTCATTTAAAATGGGATAGCCACTTGTTTGTGATGTAAAATACTATAGAAGAGTCTATTTTGTACCTCTAGCTAAGAGTTGATGTAATCAAACTTAACCACTAGTAGACTATCGGGTTGTGTTATAACTAAGTTACTAGGAGGAAGAGGCATTCCATTCTTTCGATAGCATTTTTTTCCATAGCTAAGAAAGGATAGCCAAGAGAGATAGGAGGTAGAGAATACAGAGAGGATCTATGCACTATAGCAGCCCATAGACCACAAGCACTACTTTGTGTCTACAAACATATTTCCAGATAGAGAAAGAGAGCGAAGTGGCCTCACCTTCCAATTGGGTTTTCTCCTAAAAGGGTTTCCTAGAGAGCATATTTTGTGTATTATGTTTGTGTGAGCTTATTTTTTCATTCTCTAATTTTCTGCTTGATTTACTTTTACATACATGCACTAATTACAATTAATTTTACAAATATAGAAATTAAATAAAACTCTAATAGTGTAGAATCTCAGATTTTTAATATAATATTATCATATATGTTGTGATGATCTGTCTAGTGCAATATCCACAACAGTTTGTAGATCATAAAGTTAAGCCTCTTAGGAGTGATAAGGATGGTGAGTATGTGTTGAATGAGTTTATTTTAATTTTTTTGCAAAGCAATGCATTCAACAGGAGTTGACAACACCCCATAAACCACAAAAGAATGGGATGGATGAGAGGAAGAACATAAGTATTGTGGGAGAAGTAAGGGAAATTTTGCATGACCAAGACTTATCACTGCACTTGTGGGCTAAATCATGCAAAACAATGGTTTATTTGTAGAACAGGAGTCCTCACATGATTCTTGGCATCAGTACATGAGAGGAATATTTTTTCAGGGAAGAAACTAGAAGTGTCACACTTCAAGATCTTTGCATCATTAGTTTATTGTCACGTTTCCAAGGAAGAAAGAAAAAATCTAGAGCTAATAGCAAAGCTGGCCATATTTTTTGGGTATACATACACACCTCACAACTATCTTGTATACTTTCCATCTCTCATGATGATAGTGGTCAGAAGAGATGTAAAATTTGATGAGGAGAAGGCAATGAGGTATTCTCATGAGAGGGAGCTTCAGTTGCAACCTTATTAGGACCTTTTAGATCCAAAGAAGGAGCCTCGGGAAGTTGTGGAGAAACCGCAAACAGAGGAGCATGGAGTGGAGAAATCCACTCAAGTAGAGACATCCAAGGAACGAAGGAAGTGAACCAGGGAAGTTGCCAAATTATTTTAGGATGTGAGAGAGAATGTGGGAGCACTCACATCATAGCACAGATAGAGGAGGTCACCAGATTTGTACACTATCTACATGGCTCTGATAAGTGAGTCTGTATAGATTGAGCCATCCTCATTCAAGTAATATGTAGAGAAACCAGTATGGGTTAATGTTATGGTAGAGGAATATGATTCCACTATCAAAATAGTGTTTAGGAAGTGTTCCCAAGACCATCAAACAAATCAGTGGTTGGTTTGAGATGTATCTACAAGGTAACTCATGCAATAGATAAAATCATAGAGAAACACAAGGACATATTTATGGCCAAGGGATTCTCCCAAGTTAAGGGAATTAAATATGAGAATACCTTTGCACGAGTGGCAAGGTACTCCTCCATCAAGTCAATTCTAGCAATGTCATCACAGATGGCATGGAAGAGCCACCAGATGGATGTGAAGACAACATTCCTTAATGGAGTCATTGGGAGGAGGTTTATATTTATCATCTAGAGATCTTTGAGACCTTTGATAGAGAGTCACATGTGTGGAGACTCAAGTGAGCATTATATGGACTCAAGCAAGCACCTTGTGGTTAGTATACTAGGATCAATAGATATCTCACCAGTTTGGGCTTCACCAAAAGTGAAGTAGATGAAAACCTTTATCACCTTGTTGTAGAAGATGAATTATTGACTATTGTGTTATATGTTGATGACTTGATACTTACTGGTGATGAGAAACTAATTAGATCTTGCAACAATCACCTTCTAAGAGAGTTTTAGATGAAGGACATGGGCCTCATGCACTACTTCCTTGGAATGGAAGTATGGAAAGGTGATGGGGAAATGTTTGTCTCTTAGGGAAAGTATGCCAACAAGATACCTCAAAAGTTCTACATGGACAGGTGCAAACCCATGAAGACTCCTCTAGCAGGAAACTAGATGAAAGAGGATGCTACTTCAGGTGAAGTAGTGGAGGCTATGATTTATATGCAACTTATGGGTTCACTTATGTATTTGGTGAAAAAACAACCAGACATGTGTTATGAAGTTAACTAGATTAGTCAAGAAATGGTTAAGCCAACCAAATTGTATTAGAAGGCAACAAAGAATTTGTTGAGATACCTAAAAGGAACTACTCAATTTGGTCTTTGGTACAAATTAACAGAGGAAGTGAAGTTGCAAGGATTCACAAATGCAAATCAGGTGGGTATTTCATTAAATAGGAAGAGAACATGAAGAGAAATTTTCATTTTTGGGTCAGTAGTGGTTTCTTGGTACAACAGGAAGCAGAGATATGTGGCACTCAACTTAGTAGAAGAAGAGTACATGGTTTAAGTCAAGTAGCATGTGAGGCTATTTGGATGAGAAATAATTTTGTTAGATTATTTGGTCAAATGATGTATCCTACTATGATTTATGGTGATAATCATAGTTGTATAAAAATCTCTGAGAATCATGTATTTAATTATCAATCCAATCATATCGACATCTGGTATCATCATCTACGATATTGTGTGTAGACGTAGATTATGTTGTTGTAGTACATTTCGATAGAGGAACACGATGTAGACATTTTGACAAAGGCTTTCTCAAGAATAAAATTAGAGTTCCATAGAAGCAGGATTGGGTTATCTAATAATCCCTTTCTTGTTGAGAGGGAGTACTAGAAATGCAACAAGAAAATCTAGTTTTGACTTTTCCTTGGTCAAACTAGATTAAAATTCGAATTATATTTCAGCAGAATACTTGGAGGTAGTTAACTGAGGTGACATGGCTCTTTTCACTTAGTTAACTTGTAAATTTGAGTCAAATACACTTGATTTCAGTTCTACACGATTGATTGCTAGTTTGTAGCAATTTGTTTCAGTTAATTTGAGTTATTATGAGTTCAACTAGTTATAATAGTCAGAAGAACTAGTGGACGTCAAGTTGTGGAAGCAAAAATTCAACCACACTCAGTGATCAACCAATTAAGTGATAAATCATCATAAAATAATTGTTGCATGCAGAGAATTCGAGTTACCCAGTTGAGATGGAGATTCTAAGGTAGTGTACTATTAGTTGTAGCATATTCCCATGTGTACATGTGGTGCATGTAAGCTATTGCACAATTCCTTGGTGTGAAATTCCTAAACAATTGGGGCAATTTCCCAAGGGAATAGCGCAAGGAAATAAGAGCTTGACAGTATTTTAAATTGGCTAGGTGTTGGGATAGGTTAGTCAGTCAAGTAAAGGGATAGACTATATAGTTGCAGGGTGTGCTCAGGCTTGAGCAAGCATTATATTTCTCATGTATTCTCTAATTAACGCAATATAGATAATAAGGGGTATTGAGTAGTTATTTTCTCCTAGATAAATATATATGCATGTGTGATGTTTCCCATTGCATGTATATGGTTCTTGTTTTAGATGGTGAATTGGCTTCTACATATAAGTAGAGTAGCTTCAAGTCTTGTGATCCAGTCAATTTCATGAGTAGTTTTGAATCTACACATTAATTTCTACACCAATTCCCTTTCAAAATGAGAAATTTCCTCTTGGAAAGGTTGAGGAGTGAGGTCTTTGAACCTTGCAGTGGAGCTTTTGGCCCTTGATTTTACCCTCATACACCCACATTCCTGTTAGTAGGCAACTTCCTGATGAATCTGATCCCTCTAATATGGCATATTGAAGAATCTATGAGTGATATAGACCTAATAGTAGATGGAGAAACCCATGGACTTTGGAGTGGATTGTGTTAGAAAGAGAGGCTTGTGTTAAGAGAATTCACCAAGAATAAAAATTCCCCCTAGTTACAACTTATATACGAAAAAAATTGGCCGAGAGTGAGCTACAAAAAAATAGTGGAAGGGACACATAAGCCTTGACACCATATTCTCCCTATTGTTTGCTAAAAACTTTAACAACCCAAATACTAGGAGTTAGTAATCTAACAAAATAAAACACAACAAACAAAAGACCAATCATTCCCCTTCTATTCCTATAGTTTCACACTTGTAGTGTGGTAGGCCCAACAAGATGACGCCCCAGAGAGTGCACACAATCAAAAGGAAAATGTCTTAGAAGACGAAAAACTCAAAAATAAATTGAACAAAACAATTCCCTAAGTTAGAAGGTGTGGTGGTAGGGTAATCAATAATAAACTACTTTCCATTTTGGTTGGCCTTCCATAGGCTCAAATCCTACTGGACAGAGGACCAAACTACCAACCATGCAAACTCAAGTGAGAGAAGATTCAAGTATTCATAGATAGAACAAATGAATTACAGCCTCCGATAAGAAAAACCTAACTCTTTTCCTCCTTGCTAAAGCTCTAAAGTGTGAAATATAGGAAAGGGACATTATGATAATGTCTCCTAGACCACCTGTTAATCCACACAATTTTACCATAATGAGAAGTATAACAATCACTAAATATTCGATTAATGGCTCGCCTCAACAAGATGTGTTGATTAGGCAAATTAATTACCTCAAGGGATGCAAAGTCCACTAAGTATATACTAGGAGCCATTGATTGATAGTCACATTGGGTGAAGGGAATGTTGTATGGGTCATAGGGTGGTGGGTAATGAATATCCCCCATGCCTCATGCATGCATCATCGTGAGTTTAATGGTGGCATGCTTCCATGTCCTTCAGCATTTGGCCTAGTGGGACAATGACATTCCACCCCCGAGCCCCAACCCTTTTTCATAACAAGCACCCCATCTGAGGAACGATTACACTCACACACACATGAATGAGTTTGACATTTTTTGTTCACCTATTTTATAAAAAATAATGTAAGTTTTTAATATGATATGTATAATATTGATTATAAATAGATAGATAGCTAACTAGCTTTGAAAACAAATATTATTGTAAATATTATGTTTTTATATGCTTATTAATTAATTTTAAATATGAAGTTCTCAAATAGAATAATTAATAGTATGAACCATTATTTTGATTTCTATAATAAAAATATCTTAATATAACTATTATCTATATTATATATAT
>APFE030264996.1:0-80223 GCA_000404065.3 Pinus taeda | reverse complement strand
ATTTACAATTTATACTTAATTACAAACCCTACAAAATCTCACACATCTCACCTATACTAGATTTTAAACTATTACATATCTCACCTATACTAGATTTTAAAAAAAATCATGAAAATTGAAAATAAATTTACCTAAGGCTGAAACTTTAAATATTGAAGTGACTAAAATCCCACATCTAAAAATTAGAGGAAGTGAAGGTGTTATATTATATTATTATTTTATAATAATAATATTAAATTAAGAAAAAATATTTCTATGTAATGGATTTTTTATGATAATTTAGAAAATATATATATATAGTATATAATATATTTATATATATTAAACTATTTTATTATATTATAAATATTATTTTGATTGATTATTTTAAATGTAAATAATAAATTTAATTTAAATATTTAATCTCTAATGTTGTGTTTAACATGAGCGAAGGTGGGGTATACTATCACCACGCTACTTGATAATATGGCTAGGGGACATGGCAACACACTCCCTTAATAGTTTTGCTAGATATATCAATTCCGACAAGGGGAGTGCACCTTATCAGTTGCATGAAATTTTGAAAATGGTGCATTATAACGTACTTCGATAAACCTTGTGTAAAAGTACACAAGATTAGAAAAATTTTACGAAATTACTAGCATGTAACATTCTAAATTACTTATTCTGCATTCTCTTTATATACCATTAGATAAAACCTTCATCATTACATAGAGTAACTTTAGAAATGTAATAGTAAGTTTCAAAACATAACAATCATTATTATAGCATATCATCATAAACTTCTTGATGTAACATTACATCATTTTCATGATTCTTTTAACTAGGTTAGTTAGTCACAGACTTGAAAATATAAATTTCACGTCAAGCAAGGAGTCAACATAATTAGAATGACACAATACATGAACACATCATTGAACACCAATATACCATGGAAACCCTGTAGGGTGAAAACCAACAACATTTAATTTTGTTAGATGCTCGTGAGGGTGTTCACACCTCTCTTAATGGTTATAAGAGAAGTAACCCTTGACCATTCTTCAAAAATAATATTACAAAGGTATATCATCTTAAGTTTAGCATAAATAGCTAGAAACTATTACATTAATCATGATATTGTTTACCCACAAATCCTTGATCATTACATCCTTGCGGCCTCATTCTTCCCATCGATGGATTATCTTGCAATTCACATTGTTTCAATCTACATGGCCCACTAGTTCTTTGCCTACTATAATGCTGAACATAATCTATCCTTCCCTGCCATTTCTACCATCAACAAACTTTGATATCATGATTAGCTAAAATATAATCAAGAAATAAATCTTTACTAATGCTTCAACATCTTTTCATGCACATATGTGAAATGTAAACAAAATATCATTACCTACCTCCTTTAACAACACTACGCATGCATTAATTAAAAGAACATACCTATGAAATCATGTCTATAGATAAATAACTCATTAACTATTATTCCCCTCACACAAGCACACATTCTCTTCTAAAGCAAAACAACTACGATTTTCCATATTATTTTAAAGAATATTATCACCTTAGTTATGACCTTTGGGCATGTAATTATATAAACTTTATTTAAAAGAAACTAGATTCTTGTCTATTTTATTTGTGTATGCAATTATGTATTATTTTATAAAAGAACTAATACAATAGATATTGCCCTTATGCATGTGAATGGATGTTCTTTTCCAAAAAGAAAACTAACGTAAGAAATACTCTTCTTGTGCATGCATAAGCACGTTCTTTTTCTAGGGGCATCTTTTCCAAGAGCTATATATTCATAATAACTGTTGTACATGTAAAGATACACTCTATTCCAAAATAAACTTAACATGATAATTATTATTTATCGCATGCAACTACATGTTCTTTTCCCAAAAATATAACAAAATGATTATTCTTCCTGTTTATGCACATTTATATTAGATATTATTTTTTCAAAATAAAAGTAACATAATAATAGTGCTTCATGTGCATGTATATAAGACATCCTTCTTCACAAAAAACTAACACAAACTACTTCTAGAAACTCATAAATTAGCAATTACTTTTTCCCTACATAAACACACATTCTTATTAATGGAAATTGGAAAAATAGCCATCATATACATGCATCTAAGTAGCTTTTCTTTTCAAGAAACTAACATAATACCTATTACTTTTTTCAAAGACACAATTTCGAGAAAAATAGATATTACCATTGTACATATAAACACATATTCCAGGAACTAACAAAATAAACACTTATTATTTCAGTGAATTGTCACAAGTACTTATCTTTTCAGCGTGGTTGCTTCTCTAGGCGCTAACTTCAAGGTAATGGTTCCTTGTCAATGTCGTTTAGAGTCCTCAAATACACACACAGCTTACACTATGTTCTCAAAAGCCTTTGTACACACCGTTTATGTTATTATAGTGCAAGATAAAAGGAATATTATCTCCAAATATATCATTACATAAAATATAGGTACACAACTCTAGTTGGGGCAAATAAATATGAGGTATCAACAATAATTAAAGAATCTGCTAAACATTCTTCCCATGGGAGATAAATCGCAACCTCAAATATTTTCAAGTCCATGGAGAAATCAATACTAATGATTGCAATTATCACTATAACTATACCATAGAGGGTGGTAGAGAACTATCATCCCCACCGTCAAATGTAATCAACACCTTCTTTTTCGAATAGAGATTTACCACATTTGATTTTCTCACCACTGTGTTTTCTTAAAGATAGAATTCACCAAGATTGGGAGTAGAGAGAAGGAGGAGGAAACGTTGAGCATGTTGTCATGGATTAACACATAATATTCTTGAGTAACTAAGTTGATGGGAGCTGTAATATGTGGATTTCATCTATTTATTGAATATCATGAAATTACTAAATGGTATTGAGCCTCATGCAAAGAAGGAATCACATGAATGCCTTACTGACCTTAACATTTAGGGAAGTGATGATGCTAGTGTTCCATGGAAATTAGACCATAGGATATGGGCTGCTACATGGTTCCAGCAAACCTTATTAGGCCATCTCTTTTTTAAGAGATGAACTAATACCCCTTTTCTTTTTTCTTTCGAAATTAGTTAGATGGTTATTACACAACCCTAACTGAATTTGGATGTTGATCGAAGGAGACAAGAATTGGAGAAATCATCTTTTGTTAGGTCCCTATAATATCAGTGATTCCCCCATTACTATTGTCTTTGTACCCCTTATTATTATTGTTGTGCCCCTATTCTCCCCATATTGTTATTATTCTGCCCCATAGAATCCCTCTATTTTTATTTTTGTGCCTTTATATTATTATTGCTAGGTCGGCTTGGTTATATTGTGACCCCTTAGACTCCTATATATAGAAAGGAGGTTTTTTCATTTGAATTATCTAAGAAGTGTTCATTTGTGTAATGTAAAGGAGGTTTCCCCCTCGAAGAGGCTTATTTCTAAGGCGTTGATCTATCCTTTCTATCTTTTTGTGAGATGGTTTCATAAGATTTGGTATCAGAGCATTGGATTTTAGGGTTTCGGTGCTCCAAACATGTTATCGTGTAATTTTCAATATAAATTTTGTTCTACAACGTGTCAGATGCCACAAACAAAACCCATTTGAGTTGAAATCTTTCTGAACTTTAGATCCAAATTTCAGAGGTTGTATCACTATATTTGCGGAGATATGATCTGAGGAAGTTAGGGTTTTTGCAAACTCCCGAATTACATTCCAAAGAGGTGACCTGAGTAAAATCATCATAACTTTTTTTTTGAGCATCAGATTGAAATTGCGTAAGAATTTTTAGAAGAGGACGGCTCATAGTTTCCTATATATCGGTTTCAGGTACTAAGGTCGAAACAAGGACACATGGAATGTCATACAAGTTCTCTCTATCGAACTAGCCTATATTCAAGTCACCATGGGAGATTTGGCATAGCTCTTCCTTGGAGAATCCAATATTGATCAAACTTGTGGGGTTAGAAAGAGGACTCAAAGGGCTACCGCAAGATGATATTTCAGGTATTCAAGATCTGTAGTTACCTAGATACAACAGATTCAATATCGAGCTCTTACAATGTGAAAAAAATGTGTGTAGTTTTTTTTTTTAATTTTGAATAGGATTGGTTTGAAAAATTGGTTTGAAGGAATTCAAAAGAAATAGTGAAGAATTATTAGCATTAATTAATACCCCAAAGAAATAAAATGGAAGCACCTAGTAAGCAACCTAAAAGTTCTACCATGAATCATGAAGAAGAGGAAGAAATGCAACATCATATATAAAAATTACATGACCAAGTACAACAAATTTCACTCTCACTAAAGGTAAATGAAGCCAAAATGAATGGCGTGGAAGCTAATATGAATGGCATGAAAGCTAATATGAATGGAATGGAAGCTAATATGAATGGCATGCAAGTTAAGATGAATGGTGTGGAAGCTAAGATGGATGGCATGGAAAATAAGATGAATGGCATGGACGCTAATATGGAAGCTAAGATGAATGGCATGGATGATAAGATGGAAGAATTGAAGATAAATTTGAATAAGTTGCTACAAGAAATGGTCACTAATGGTGAAATGGTACTAATGGAAACTCATGATGAGAACAAAAGAAATGTTAATCATGATTTCATAGAATCTAATGTAGGATTGAAGACCCACCATGTTCCAAAAATTGATATGAGGAAGTTTGATGGCAAGGATCCCGGAACATGGATACAATAAATGGAGAAATTTTTCGATATCCATAATGTGCAAAACATAAAAAAGGTATGTATTGCAACTTTATATTTGGAACCAAATCAGTTTGTATGGTATCGATGGATTTGCTCTTGTAAACAAATTGTCACTTGGGCAATTTTTATGTTAGAGATGCTAGCACATTATGAGGATACAAAATGCAACACATTTTTTAGCCAATTGATAAATCTCAAACAAAAGGGTTCAATGATGGAGCACACTGAGGACATCCAAAAATTGAACATAAGGGTAAAAAGATATTCCAGAGAAGCATAGGATTGATGTGTTCATAGGGAGTTTAGAGGATAATATCCAACATGAGGTTCGCCTTTGGAAACCTGATTCACTGGAGAAGGCATTCAGGTTAGCAAGAAAAATGGAAAGAAAAATTATGGCAACCAGGAAGCCTACCACTCACAACTATAAAGATGGAAGTGTTCTGGCCCCTAACCTTCCACAAACTACAAGGTTGACACCACAACAATTGGAAGAAAAAAGAGCAAATGGGCTTTTTTATAGTTGTGATAGCAAATACACTAAAGTTCATAAGTGTGCTGAGAAGAAATTACTCTATGTAGATTGTGAAGAGGAGGAAGAAAAGGAACAAAAAATTTCAAAAGAAGAGGATATAGTCTAGGAACAAACCCTATATAAAGAAGAAATGAATCCGACCATATCTTGTAATGCATTGGCTGGAATTACAACTCCTCAAACTATCAAGATAGAAGGACCTATCAAGAACAGATAGGTAATAATGTTGATTGTTTCAGGAAGTACCCATAATTTTATTCATTGTAAGTAGCAAAGGAATTGAATTTCTTCCTATATCCAACACCGGACTGTCAAGTGAAGGTTGCAAGTGGAGGAACCATAAATTTCTCTAGAAAATGCCATAATATCAAGCTATCCATGGGAAAATATGTATTGAATAACCCAATGCTTTCCATTCGAATGGATGGTACTGATGTTGTAATAGGATTCCAATGGCTACAATCCTTGGGTCCAATTGCTTTTAATCTTCAAGAACTTTTCATGAATTTTTTTGCAGAAGGAAAGGAAGTTGAATTAAGGGGTATTGTAGGGAAACTAGGAAAGATAATCAGCTCTAACGGTATGAAAAAGATTCTAAAGAAGGAACAATGAGCTGTAATAACACAATTATGTTCGCTAAAGGTTCCCACATCGAAATCATATATATCTCTAGATCTCCAAAAATACTTGGACAATCATTCCAAGGTATTTGAGACTCCCAAAGGTCTCCTACCTATTCGTGATCATGATCATGTTATTCATTTGATTCCAAGAAGTGTTCCTCCAAAAATCAAGTCGTACAAATATCCATATGCCCAAAAGAGTGAAATTGAACATATGGCTGCAGAAAAACTAGAGGCTAGTATATTCAACCTAGTCAAATTTCTTTCTCTGCTCCAGTAGTATTCGTGCACAAGAATGATGGATCATGGTGCATGTGTCTGGATTATAGGGAGCTCAACAAGCTCACTATTAAACATAAATTTCCCATTCCTGTCATTGATGAATTATTGGATGAATTGCATGGATCAATTTACTTCACCAAGTTGGATCTTTGTTCAGGATATCATCAAATCATAATGAAGATGAAATACTTTCCGAAAACAAAATTTAGAACTCATGAGGATCATTATGAATTTTTGTTCATGCCTTTTGGCCTTATGAATGCACCTTCTACATTTCAAGGTTTGATGAATTCCATTTTCAAACCCTTCCTTATAAAATTTGTGTCAGTATTTTTTGATGATATACTAATCTATAGCAAGTCTTGGAAGCATCATGTTGAACATGTTGACAGGGTGCTCAAACTATTGGAGGAGAAACAATTATATGCAAAAAGCTCCTGATGTTTCTTTGGAGTACAAGAGGTGGAATATCTAGGTCATATTGTATCTCATGAAGCCACTAGGGTAGACCCTAGAAAAATTAAAGCCATTATGGAATGGAAAATCCCCACATCCATAAAGCATATGCGAGGATTTCTCATTTTTTCAGGGTATTATCGCAAGTTTGTTAAGAATTATGGGAGAATAGCAATGCCTCTAACAACATTATTGAAGAATGATGCATTTTCATGGACTCCAAAAGTAACAAAGGCCTTCAAACATCTTAAAGAGGAAACGTGCCAAGCACTGGTCTTAGCTACGCCAGACTTCACAAAAACCTTTATTATCAATGTGATGCTTCAGAAAATGAAATTGGTGTTGTTTTAATGCAAGATGAAAGACCCATTTCTTTTGAAAGTCATCCAATGAAGGGAAAGTATTTACACAAAGCTATTTATGAGAAGGAAATATTGGCAATACTACATGCACTTAAGAAATGGTGACCCTACCTAATGGGAAGACACTTCAAGGTAAAAGTGGATCATGGTAGTCTTAAATACTTTTTAGAACAAATATTATCCTCTCAAGGGCAACAAAAATGGGTCACAAAGATGTTGGGTTATGACTTTGAAATCGACTACAAAAAAGGGAAGCAAAATGCGGGCGCAGGTTTACTCTCAAGAAAGGATGAGGATGTGGAAGAATTATTGTGCGCCATTTCTATTATCCAACTATATTGGATAAAAAAAGCAAGGAAGGAATGGAAGAATGACGAAGAAATGTGGGCACTCATTCGAAAGTTACAACAAGATTCCAGTACATTTGATACATTTAGCTGGAAAAATGACTCATTATGGTACAAAGATTGCTTATGCCTATGTAAGAATTCCCAACTCACACAAAATATTCTTATGGAAATGCACACTTCTACCTTAGGAGGGCACTCAGAATTCTTAAAAACTTACCACAGGGTTAAGAAGGATTCTTTTGGGATGGCCTTCAATCAGATTTTCAAAAGTTTGTGGCTAAAAGAGAGAGAGATGATCAAAGAATAATAGATACTCTAAATCGATTATTAAGAAAGTCATTTTCCTTGAAAGAAGTCAAGAAACTATAGATATGAAGGTAGCAGTGCTGCTATCCAATCTAAATACATCCTTATTTCAACCATCTCTAGTTATTCTCCTTTGGATTTATACAATAGCTCCCTAGTAGATAGTGGGGCTTCTAGACATCTTATTGTGTATAAGGAAGTCCTCTCAAATATGGTTGCGATGGAGACATGTTTCAATATTATTCTTGGGGAAAAATCTATGCATCTAGTGATGGCATTTTGTACTTTCAAAATTGATTTGGACTATGGAAAATCTATTATTCTTTATGAAGTAATGTATGTTCCAGAATTGAAGAAGAACCTAATATCTATTTCTTCCTTGGCAGACAAAAGAATGAGAATATCCTTTATTAATGGAATGTTATTAACCTCTCCAAATGAATCCCAGATGAAATATGCATTTGTCCTGGGATCTAGACTCGAATGAATATATGGAGTCATTAGAAGACCTCTTTTAGCAACAGTCTATGACACTAATCATCAAAGAGAGTTATGGAACTAAAGTAGAGAGAAATCTAGTGGACCATTCCCCTCTAACAGGATCAAGACAAATGATAATTCGAAAAAAAAGAAGTAGTTATGAAATATACTATGGTCGAAGAATCAATTAGGAAGGATGGTGTATCAGAGGATGCATCTTAAAAATGGATTTTCATAATGAAGTATGAAGCAAATGGAAGAATTAAAAGGTAAAAGGAAGAATCTTGTGTTGAGCACACCCTACGGTTTGATGTATAGAATATGAAGACTCCCATTAGCTAATTTAAGAAAACATTGTGTGGTTTGAACCAAATTCCCCAAGCCTATGATTGAATTGATAGTTACTCGGTGAAGTTTGGCTTCACAATAAGTAGTGTTGATATAGACATCGACTTCAAATTTGTCCAAGGTATGGCCTTGATTTTGATTTTATATATTGAAGATCTTATCTTGATAGGTAGTGAAACTCCTATGAGCAAGCATAAGAAGGATTGTGGTCTCATATATACTTCCATAGATATGAGTCTATATGGTTACATTGATGATGATTGGGCTAAAATACTTTTTCATACTTTCACTAATGAGAAATTTGTAGCATGGACTGATGTGACCCTCCCAAGTAAGTGTTTAGGACGATCAAGGAGATTGAGTAAGTTCTTCCCCCTTATATTATCACTCATGCTGAGGAATTAAGATGTACGGCTCTTGGGGTTGAGGGATATCTGGAAAATAGGGTATCACCCCTCTATGTCACCCATAGAGTGGAAGATGTTGCTACCCTATCTTCGTCTAGCGGATTATACTCGAGTTGGCATCGGTCTTTCACACACAGCTGGCCAATGATTATTAGCTACTTGAGTTAGGTGCAATATTTTCCATTTATGGTAAGTAGAATCTCACTCAAACTAGAGATGTAGGTTTTCTACCAGAATATTTAGGGTCGTGTTGCGAAGATCAAAAGATAATAGGGTAGGTGCAATCCTTACCATTTATCGAAAGTTCTATTCATCCTATTATCGCTCTATGGTGGGATAGGCATGATCCTTACATTCATAAGTTAAGTGGCATCCCTCCTGTTCTCTATAGTTTGTTGGCTCATTGCTTTGGCTCCCTGCTGGAAGAGTTTCCTCGGTCATAGAATTGGATCATTGTTGATAGAGTTTCCTGGGTTGTGGCATTGGTTCCTTGCTAGTAGAGTTTCCCAAGTCATAGCATTCGCTCCTCGCTTGCATAGTTTCCCAGATTGTTGCATTGGCTATGTGCTACTAGAGTTTCCTAGTCATAGCATTGGCTCCTGACTAGTAGAGATTCTTGGGTAGAAACACTGGCCTCCAGTTGGCAGTGATTTTGGGTGGTAGAATTGGCTACCCGATGGATAAAGGGTGGTCGTTGAATCTTCCCTATGATTCATATTCTTTATATTTGAGAATGGTTTAACATATAGTGTGAAGTTGAGATTGCATATGACATGATGAAAATATACTTATGATGATTACATGATCCAGTTAGAATTTCTCTCTAGCTAAGAGGAAGTGTCAATGTTTTGAAGCTCAATGACAAATTGCAACTATTGTACTAGACTCCTCATTCCAGGATGACCAGTTTTTATGGTTGAATTCTCAATTTAGACAAGGAAAAGTGTATTTTTGAAGAAAATCCTACATGTGCACACAAGGACAAGTTGACCCTAACAAGAAAATTGAAACCCTTAGAATCCTATAAATACAAGTGACATCAAGCTCATTTGGATATCACCAAGCATCTTCTAATTTTCTTCTTTATTGATTGGTTTGCACATGTATAAGGCTAGGTCACAGAGACTAGTGTGTATAGGTCTGAAATTATGGGGTCCGAACCTCACATGCTTGTTTAGGGTTTTGGTTTCCAAATGCAAGCTTAAAATAAGAAAATTTTGGTTACGACAACAAGCATGCAGACTCATATGTGTAGTTGGAAGATATGAACAACAAGCATACCTCTTCCTCCATGAAATTGGGATCTAAGGTTACAATTTGACATTTGACCATAGTTGACCATAGTTGACTGCAGGAAAGAAAAGTTGTCTCTAATAAATATTAATGCTAGGAACATATTTCTGAATGTTGTTCTATTAATTTTGATGGATTATTTTTCATTGGCACATTGTACTCTTTGATGAACATTTTATGACAATCTAATGGAAGAATAATTTCAAAGGGTTTTCCCGTAGTGGATTTTTCCCTAGTAATTGACCAAATTTGGTGTCCCTTATTGATGTGTTGATTGTCTCCTATTGTCATTGGATTACTACTCTATCTTTAGTTACTATTGATTGATGAAAAGCATTGATTTCTATTGAAATATTTCTAATTGAAGAATTAGTTGAGCTAATGTAATTCAAACAACATAGAGTGGTGTAAAAATTAACAAGGACTTCATCTAGCCATTCCTAATCCATGATGGGCATTGTTAAACATATGGTAAACACGAAAGTTATAGATCATGAATGCATATTTATAAGCGCCCGTATTGCAGCAAGGATGCTACGACTCCTAGGCTACTAGCTTTACTTATCAACCCAAGGTTCGGACAAACTTGGAGGTGATAATGCTTTATGCATAAGTAGAAGTGAAGTTCATTCCTGTTGTCATTTATTCATCTGGCGAGAGACCCCATGGGTTCTAAGCCAGACTTCTATAGAGTCAGAAGAAGCTTATTCCTTTGATGGAAGAAGAGCGAATCTATTCTAAGAGAGCTACTCTACTATAGTAATGAAGAAAACAACAGGTAATGCTAAATCACACCATATCCTAATTAACCATTTAAACAACTATGCTAAGTAGAATTACTAAATCAACACTAACCTAATGCTGCTATCTCATTTACAGGAGTAAAGAGCATCAAACCAAATAATGTGTAAGCAAGGAAACTAAGCTAAATCTATTTCGACGTTTTTGTTTTTTTTGGTAAAATCAAGCATGCAAGGAGTTAAGAAGAAGAGAAGATTGAAATTTGTGGAAGGGAGCTGTAATGAAGTAGCAGTGCATAGGAACCATTGGATCAGTCAGCAAACAGTAAAAATGGAAGATGAGCAACGAACATCTTATTGCAGGAGATTACGTGAATAGATGGACAAACATGACTAATGGGAGATGAATAGCAGAAATCCTATTGCGAGAGAGTAAGTCAATAGATGGATGAACAGGATTAATGAAAGATCAACGATGGAGATCTTATCATGGATTTTAAGTGAATAGATGGATGGATTTCATTAAGTCACGTAGCAACAAAAGGAAAATAATGTGTGGAATGATGGAGCGGTCTTTGTAGGTGGTAAGTAGTTTCTCGTGCACCCTCATAGCTGTAAGTGGAATTCCTAAATTTTTTTTGATTAGCCTAAGGGATATCAGCCATGCAAGAATTCATGTGAGATTGCACGATAGCCATTGGATTAGGTGGGATTGATCAACAATGGCAATTGGCCAAGCCAGTTGGCGATCAGGTGACATGATAGTCGTTGGATCAAATGAGGCAGAACGATGGTTGAGATGTGAAGCACCTAAAGTCAAACATTGAAATGAATAAAGGTGGTAAGCAATTTCTCGCGCGCCCTGTAATATAAGCTGTATTTCTAAATTTTATGCGACTAGCCTAAGTGAATGACATGTAGCATGAGAAAACCACTTTTATCACGTGATCTTGGGTGGATATTGACCATGCAATAATTCGTGTGAGGTTGCAAAATATCCATTAGATTATGCAAGATTGATCAACGGTGAAGATCAGTTAAGCTAGTTGGAGATCAGGTGACGTGATAGCTGTTGAATCGAGTGCATGACAAATCGACACTGGAGATTTGGAGTGCATAAAATAGGTGGAAGAATTCATGATAACCGTTGGATCAATCTAGATAGACCAACGGTGGAGATCTAGAGCCCATAATGTCAAGCATTGAAATGAATCAGATGGTGATTGGTCAATCTTGTTGTGGATCGACGGTAAGGAAATCTACAGGTATAGTCTGATCAAGATGTGTTTTATTAGATTCCGCTTAAACATTTCATGCTGAAGGAAATGAGCATATGAGAAAAAAGTGATGGAAAAATACAACAATGAAATGAACCTTATAATGAATCAAGACAACAAAATTCCTACAAGAACTCCTAGCTAACCTACTAATTGAAAGAAAGCACAAATGGAAGTAAATTAAAACATAACTAATCTACGCTACATTGTCGTAATGGAAATGTAGATACTTAAGAAAATGAATGATTAAACCATGAATCTACGCTAGCATACATGTACAATAAAGAGGAGCCTTAGTTGTTAGGGTTGGGCCCTAACCCAAGAGCTTCATCCCTCTAAGTTAACTCAGTGCTGGCTTGAAAAAAAACTCATTCTTATTATCAAAACAATGGAGTACATCAAACATTGTCACAAGTCTTGTAGCTCGAAAATAAAGTAGAGTTTTACAATAAAAATTTTGAATCCTATTAAGGTCCTAGGCATCTCTATTTATGCATCTAAAGTTTCCAATGACTTCCTTAAAATTGGGAGGCTTGGCTCCCAAACTAGAGATAAACTAGTGCTTTGACATCCACTTGCTTGGCTACCTTCTAGTCCTCATGACTTGGCTGGTTGCACTCCGAGCTGATGGAGGAATATTTGAATGGAGGGGTAGTAAATGAGGATAATTTCCCTCCTATAATTCCTCTCCCTTGCCCCATTTGATTTTTGACCAAGATATTGCCAAAACTCTATGATTTTATCCTTTAATCTTGCGTTAAATGCACATTAGACCACAAAATCGATCAATTTTGGAATATCTCACCAAGTGGAAGAACTTATTCGTTGAAGATTCCACATGGGAGGATGAGAATAAGAGAGAGAGATGATTGAAGAATAAGAGATACTCTAAATGATTATGAAGAAAGTCCTTTTCCTTGAAAGAAGTCAAGAAACTATAGATATGAAGGTAGCAGTGCTGCTATCCAATCTAAATACATCCTTATTTCAACCATGTCTAGTTATTCTCCATTGGATTTGTACAATAGCTTGCTAGTAGATAGTGGGGCTTCTAGACATCTTATTGGGTATAAGGAAGTCCTCTCAAATATGGTTGAGACAGAGACATGTTTCAATATTATTCTTGGGGAAAACTCTATGTATCTAGTGATGGCGTTTTGTACTTTCAAAATTGATTTGGACTATGTAAAATCTATTATTCTTTATGTAGTAATGTATGTTCTAGAGTTGAAGAAGAACCTAATATCCATTTCTTCCTTGGTAGACAAAAGAATGAGAATATCCTTTATTAATGGAATGTTATGAACCTCTCCAAATGAATCCCAGATGAAATATGCATTTGTCCTGGGATCAAGACTGGAAGGAATATATGGAGTCATTGGAAGACCTCTTTTAGCAACAGTCTATGACACTAATCATCAAAGAGAATTATGGAACTAAAGTAGAGAGAAATCTAGGGGACCATTCCCCTCTAACAGGATCAAGACAAATGATAATTTGAAAAAAAATGTAGTTGTGAAAGATATTATGGTCGAAGAATCAATTAGGAAGGATGGTGTATCAAAGGATGCATCTTAAAAATGGATTTGTATAATGAAGTATGAAGCAAATGGTAGAATTAAAAGGTAAAATGAAGAAGCTTGTTTTGAGCACACCCTACGGTCTGATGTATAGAACATGAAGACTCCCATTATCTAATTGAAGAAAACATTTAGTGGTTTGAACCAAATTCCCCAAGCCTATAATTGAATTGGTAGTTACTTGGTGAACTTTGGGTTCACAATAAGTAGTGTTGATATAGACATCCACTTCAAATTGGTCCAAGGTATGACCTTGATTTTGATTTTATATATTGAAGATCTTATCTTGATAAGTAGTGAACCTCCTATGAGCAAGCATAAGAAGGATTGTGGTCTCATATATACTTCCATAGATATGAGTCTATATGGTTACACTGATGATGATTGGGCTAAAATACTTTGTCATACTTTCACTAATGAGAAATTTGTAGCATGGATTGATGTGACCCTCCCAAGTAAGTGTTTAGGATGATCAAGGAGATTGATTCAGTTCTTCCCCCTTATATTATCACTCATGTTGAGGAATTAAGATGTAAGGCTCTTGGGGTTCAGGGATATCTGGAAAATAGGGTATCACTCGTCTATGTCACCCATAGAGTGGAAGATGTTGCTACTCTATCTTCGTCTAGCAGATTGTACTCAAGTTGGCATCAGTCTTTCGCACACGGCTGGCCAATGATTATTAGCTACTTGAGTTAGGTGCAATATTTTCCATTTATGGTAATTAAAATCTCACTCAAACTAGAGATGTAGGTTTTCTACCAGAATATTTAGGGTCATGTTGCGAACATCAACAGATAATAGGATAGGTGTGATCCTTACCATTTATCGAAAGTTCTATTCATCCTATTATTGCTTTATGGTGGGATAGGCATGATCCTTACATTCATAAGTTAAGTGGCATCCCACCTGTTCTCTATAGTTTGTTGGGTCATTGCTTTGGCTCCCTGCTGGAAGAGTTTCCTCGGTCACAGAATTGGATCCTTGTTGGTAGAGTTTCCTGGGTTGTGGCATTGGTTCCTTGCTGGTAGAGTTTCCCAAGTCATAGCATTCGCTCCTTTCTTGCATATTTTCCCAGGTTGTTGCATTGGCTATGTGCTACTAGAATTTCCTAGTCATAACATTGGCTCCTGACTAGTAGAGATTCTTGGGTAGAAACACTGGCTTCCAGTTGGCAATGATTCTGGGTGGTAGAATTGGCTCCCCGATGGATAAAGGGTGGTCGTTGAATCTCCCCTATGATTCATATTCTTTATATTTGAGAATGGTTTAACATACAGTGTGAAGTTGAGATTGCATATGACATGATCAAAATATACATATGATGATCACATGATGCAGTTAGAATTTCTCTCTATCTAAGAGGAAGTGTCAATGTTTTGAAGCTCAATGACAAATTGCAACTATTGTACTAGACTCCTCATTCCGAGATGACCAATTTTTACGGTTGAATTCTCAATTTAGACAAGGAAAAGTGTATTTTTGAAGAAAATCCTACATGTGCACACAAGGACAAGTTGAACCTAACAAGAAAATGGAAACCCTTAGAATCCTATAAATACAATTGACATCAAGCTCATTTGGATATCACCAAGCATCTTCTAATTTTCTTCTTGATTGATTGGTTTGCACATGTATAAGGCTAGGTCACAGAGATTGGTGTGTATAGGTCTGAAATTGTGGGGTCCGAACCTCGCATGCTTGTTTAGGGTTTTGGTTTCCAAATGGAAGCTTAAAATAAGAAACTTTTGGTTACAACAACAAGCATGCAAGCTCATATGTGTAGTTGGAAGATATGAAAAACATGCATACCTCTTCCTCCATGCAATTGGGATCTAGGGTTACAATTTGTCATTTGACCATAGTTGACCGCAGTTGACTGCAGGAAAGAAAAGTTGTCTCTAATAAATATTAATGCTAGGAACATATTTCTGAATGTTGTTCTATTAGTTTTGATGGATTATTTTTCATTGGCACATTGTACTCTTTGTTGAACATTTTATGAGAATCTAATGGAAGAATAATTTCAAAGGGTTTTCCCCGTAGTGGGTTTTTCCCTAGTAATTGACCAAATTTGGTGTCCCTTATTGATGTGTTGATTGTCTCCTATTGTCATTGGATTACTACTCTATCTTTAGTTACTATTGATTGATGAAAAGAATTGATTTTTATTGAAATATTTCTAATTGAAGAATCAATTGAGCTAATGTAATTCAAACAACATAGAGTGGTGTAAAAATTAACAGGACTTCGTCTGGCCATTCCTAATCCATGATGGACATTGTTAAACATATGTTAAACACGAAATTTATAGATCATGAATGCATATTGATAAGCGCCAGTATTGCAGCAAGGATGCTTCAACTCCTAGGCTACTAGCTTTGCTTATCAACCTAGGGTTCGTACAAACTTGGAGGTGACAGTGCTTTATGCATAAGTAGAAGTGAAGGTCATGCCTGTTGTCATTTATTCATCTAGTGAGAGACCCCATGGGTTCCAAGCCAGAATTCTACAGAGTCAGAAGAAGCTTATTGCTTTGATGTAAGAAGAGCAAATCTATTATAAGAGAGCTACTCCACTATAGTAATGAAGAAAACAACATGTAATGCTAAATCACACCATATCCTAATTAACCATTTAAACATCTATGCTAAGTAAAGTTGCTAAATGAACACTAACCTAATGCTGCTATCTCATTTACAGGAGCAAAGAGCATCAAACCAACTAATGTGTAAGCAAGGAAACTAAACTAAATCTATTTTTGTGTTTTATTTTTTTTGGTAAAATCAAGCATGCCAGGAGTTAAGTAGAAGAGAAGATTGAAATTTGTGGAAGGGAGATGTAATGAAGTAGCAATGGATAGGAACCATTGGATCAATCAGCGAATAGTAAAAATGGAAGATGAGCAGTGAACATCTTATTGTAGGAGATTAAATGAATAGATGGACGAACATGACTAATGGGAGATGATTAGCAGAAATCTTATCGCGGGAGAGTAAGTCAATAGATGGATGAACAGGATTAACAAAAGATCAGCGATGGAGATCTTATCATGGATTTTAGGTGAATAGATGGATGGATTACATTAAGTCACGTAGCAACAAAAGGAAAATAATGTGTGGAATGATGGAGCAGTCTTTGTAGGTGGTAAGTAGTTTCTCGTGCACCCTGATAGCTGTAAGTGGAATTCCTAAATTTTGTGTGATTAGCCTAAGGGATATCAGCCATGCGATAATTCATGCGAGACTGCACAATAGCCGTTGGATCAAATGGGATTGATCAACAATGGCAATCGGCCAAGCTAGCTGGCGATCTGGTGACATGATAGTCATTGGATCAAATGAGGCAGATTGATGGTTGAGATGTGAAGCACCTAAAGTCAAACATTGAAATGAATAAAGGTGGTAAGAAATTTCTTGCACACCCTGTGCTGTAAGCTATATTTCTAAATTTTATGTGATTAGCCTAAGTGAATGACATGTAGCTCGAGAAAACCACTTTTCTCACATGATCTTGGGTGGATATAGTCCGTGCAATAATTCGCGTGAGGTTGCACAATAGCCATTGGATTATGTAGGATTGATCAACGGTGAAGATCAATCAAGCTAGTTGGTGATCAGGTGATGCGATAGCTGTTGGATCAAGGGCATGATAGATCGAAACTGGGGATTTGGAGTGCATAAAGTAGGTGGAAGAATTCACGATAGTCGTTGGATCAAGCTAGACAGACCAACGGTGGAGCTAGAGCGCATAATGTCAAATGTTGAAATGAATCAGATGGTGATTGGTCAATATTGTTGTGGATCAGACGGTAAGGAAATCTATAGGTATAGTCTGATCAAGACATGTTTTATTAGATTCCGCTTAAACATTTCATGCTGAAGGAAATGAGCATATCAGCAAAAATTGATGGAAAAATATGACAAGGAAATGAACCTTTTACTGAATCAAGACAACAAAATTCAGGCAAGAACTCCTAGCTAACCTGCTAATTGAAATAAGGCACAAATTGAAGTAAATTAAAACATAACTAATCTATGCTACACTGTTGTAATGGAAATGTAGATACTTAAGCAAATGAATGATTAAACCATGAATCTACGCTAGCATACATGTATAATAAAGAGGAGCCCTAGTTGTTAGGGTTGGGCCCTAACCCAAGAGCTTCAGCCCTCTAAGTTAACTCAGTGCTGGCTTGAAACAAAACTCATTCTTATTATCAAAACAATGGAGTACATCAAACATTATCACAAGTCTTGTAGCTCGAAAATAAAGTAGAGTTTTACAATAAAAAATTTGAATCCTATTGAGGTCCTAGGCCTCTCTACATGTGCATCTGAAGTTTCCAATGACTTCCTTAAAATTGGGAGGCCCGGCTCCCAAACTAGAGATAAACTAGTGCTTTGACTTCCACTTGCTTAGCTACCTTCTAGTCCTCATGACTTGGCTGGTTGCACTCCAAGCTGATGGAGGAATATTTGAATGGAGGAGTAGTAAATGAGGAGGATTTCCCTCCTATAATTCCTCTTCCTTGCCCCATTCGAGTTTTGACCAAGACATTTTCCAAAATTCCTTGATTTTATCCTTTAATCTTGCGTTAAATGCACATTAGACCACAAAGCAAAGTATCCAACTCTAACTCATATCATTAAAAAAATATCATCAAAAGTATGCAATAATTTGTGAGAATAGTGGGTTTCACTAAGCTGGGAGGTGAATTAAGACAAATATAATTACCCAATGATGACGCTCATCATCACCCCACTATTGAAATTGTTGGTCATCCTCTGAGCAGCTTAGTTAATGTCCATGTCCTTCATGGCTTTGGTAGCCCCTCTGACATCCCATGCTTTAGATGTGGTCTCTTCTTCTTGTTCATAGAAGACTTCTTTCCTTTATACTTCTTCCCACTTCCTGTTTTCCTCTTCTTCCTTTCTCCCTTCTAGCATCCCTAGGAGTAGTAGTGGACTGAGTTTTAGGCCTACCCAATTGACCTTCAACCTTTGTATTGATTGCTTATAAATAGGTGTCATGTTGAGTGCCTCTCTCAACCTTTAAGGGGAGTGATACTCTCTGATCTTCAAGTTGTGTGGCAGTGTGTTCCATATCCTACAGTGGGCATGTATACTATCATCTCCTAGCAGCCTAAAAAGATCCTCAGAATGTGAAATTGTTGGCTCTTGGGCAGCGATATATCTAGGTGCTAGCTGAGGATCATTTGCAATTAGATTATGGGTGTTGATTAGCGCTTTGTGTTTTGATTGTTCAACTCTAATGAAAAGAGGTTCATTTTTCTCTCTGGCCAATATTCTTTGCTTCTCTATAGCCCTTGACTACTCATGGTTCATCCATGATTCCAAAGCCATTAATTGCAAATCTCCTAGATCGGCATTAGGATAACAAACATTATTGTGCATGAGGGCCTTGTTGTGCAAGTAAAATTCAGCCATTTTGGCCCTATCCTCTATTGTACTTTGATCACAAAGATCAATAAATTTCCTATAGTCCTGAAATGGCATGGCGCCCCTTTGTGCTATTGTTTTAATCTGAAATTATAGCCATTGTTCTCTAAGGTAAAGAGGATACGATTTAGCTGACATCCTACATTGGATGGCCTCCAAGGAGAGTCTAGCCATACATGCTAGTTGGTTCTCCCTTTCTTATAGTTGTCCTCTCAGCCATGCATTTTCCCTCTCAATTTGATCTCTCATTATTGCTTCTTTGTACTTTAATCCACCTAGCACTTTGTTTTTCTTATTTTCTTCCTCTTTCTATTCTTTCTCATCTCCATCAGTTTCTTCCTTCATTTTCTCCTCTGTTTCAACATCATCTTCCTTCTCTTCTCCTTCATCATCTTCCTCTGCATTAGTTTCTTCTTCATCCATCTCATCCTCATCTAACTTTGTATCTTCTTATTTTTGTTTTTCCTCCTCCTTATTGACAAAAGGACTAACATCATAGGTGAGGGTTTTGATGTCATCCTCTACTGGTAAGTCTCCAAAGGCTGACCATGTTATAGGGATCCTGAGGTTTTGGAGGGCATCCTCAATGAGGATACTGATCAACCCATGGTGATCCAATTGTTGGGAATTCCCTTCCTTTACCTTGTGGCTGGAGTCTATGAGTGATTGCATCAAGAAATAGGGTATGCTAGATCTTTGGTGAACTAGTGCTTCTACCCCAAATCTTAATCCTTCAAGCATTCTAAAATGGTAGCCATAAACAACACTGTATCTACCCTCACATGAGATATATTTGATGAGTTGGTAACCTACCTCACTCCAAGGGTATGGTAGACTATCCCTCCTTACTTCATTTTTATCCTTTGTGGGTTCTTCCACTTCTAAAAATAATTTCCTTTTTACCATTTGACTGTCTTCTTTTTCTTCTTTTCTCCATGCAATTCCTAGGGGAAGTGTGGTGGCCCTACTGATGAGCTTTGTGGTGAGTCTGTAGTGAGCCCTCTGACTAGAACAGTGGCATGGATTTTTTTGTGTGGAGTGATGGAATGAGAAAATTCTTGAGCCACGTCATCATCATACCCTGTGAATTTTTCAAAAATCCCCATCCATTGTTGTCTTATAAATATTTCAAGCACTTGGGGGTGTTGTTGCTTCCTCACAGTGTTTGTGGGTTCTCTCCTACTAACCCCTCTTGTCATCTTGCTTGTGAGGATTGAGGAGGAAATGAGAGTTTTAACAGAAGAATTTTAAATTCAGGAGAAAACAGAGTTTCCTGTGTATGTAATTCACCTCCCACAGTTGTTATATACACTAGCTTTTAGAGAATTTCTAGTTCATTTGCTTGTAAATGGGGATGGATTTTCATATCCTACCTCTTTAGAATTATTGGCTTGTATGGGCCTGGCTCAGGATCAGAGGTGGTTTAGCCAAGAAAATCCCAGTACTTCTGGCCCTTTCGGTAAAAATCCATGAAGCATGGACTGAGGTCTCACCTGAAGTGGTATGGGAGGGTGCCAGAACCAAGTTTCCACACCCTAGGGATGTCTGATGAGCTTCTGGAAGTCCGCAATCTGACCCTGCATCCATGTTTCTAGGCGCACTTGTTATTCCTTCTCAACCTGTGATGATGCTTCCACATAGCCCTGCTTGGGGTTCAACTCGTATTATACCCAAGTTCCTTGCTATTTAATCTATTATTACCCGATTACTTAACTTATTTGTGTAAGACTAGTGATTATTACAGCATATCTAGCAATCATACCAGTGTGCACGATAAATAAAACAGTATAAATGTAAAGAAGGTAATGCATGGTGTTTATAATAATTTGTACTTGGGATTTTGAGAATCGGAAATGAAGCGCGATCTCTACAGGATCTAGGGTTTCGAATGGGCGCCTTTGGCTTTCACTTCCTGGGCAAGAATAGCCTACTCTGAGCCACCATAGAACTGGATGGAAGCCTGATGCCCGTGCACACATGGTCGACTGAAGACTACAAGCAACAAACGATAGATCTGAAGGGGCAGTCGCAGATCGATGGCAGAGATAAAACGCCGCGGCACAGTCTTAATCTCAGCATGCAAAGCGGTGGCGAGTCCTGCGTATGGACCAGTGATGCTAAGAGCTGGGTATACGCATCCAGTCACTCCGATTTCAACGACCTTATCAAGTGCATCACGATCTGCAAGGTAAGCATCATGAAGAAGGTTTTTATAGATAGGTATCAGGGTTTCCATGGTCATAAATCTTTGATGGATGGTAACGGAGGATGTGGATACGCAGAGGCAGAGATAACTAGATCTTTCCAGATAGGAGGTATCAAGCCCTCTAACTCTAGAATCACCACAGATCTGTCAGATCTGAAGAGCAATCAGATTGATCAGGGTTTATACAAGGTCGGTTCATCAGATCTGAATCAAATATTTGTCAGATCTGTTGAAGGTAGACACCATTGTGTACAGATCAAGGAAGGGATGGACGTCTTAGGGTTAAAAAAGGTGATCCAGAACATATTGGGAACTCTGGCAATCTATCAAAACCTCTTATTTTCCGAACTATGTATGCAGGATCACCACACACTCCAGCACTATGGAGTTGCAAATGATTCAACCATTATACTCAATCTGAGACTACGAGGCAGTTGTAAGGGAACCAGCTCAAAAACCACAGGATCCTTCCATGATGCAGTTAAAGGCAAGGAACCACTGAATCACATATCAACACCCACATCCGAGCTTCCAGGCCCATACATAGTGGAACAGAAGAAAGAATCACCTTTACTTACTGTAACAATGCCGGAGGTAACAGATCTATACTCAAATTTATTACATAACGTCGTTATATGCAGATTTAAAGGTTATTGGCCCAAAGCGGATGTATTGCATCAATGGGTATTTACATCATGGTCAACCAAATGTGAAATATACCTATGCCCTAAGGGTTTCTTCATAGTCAGATTTAACACAGAACTGGAACGAGAGAACATCATAAATCAGGGGCCTTGGTTTTGGGGCAATGTTGGCCTCTTTATCACCCCCTGGTTCCCAGATTTTGATGCCAACACCATGGTTGTTTCGATGATACCTGTTTGGGTTAGGCTGCATAACCTCCCACTGCATTTTTGGCACCGAAAAGCTTTAACAGCCATTGGGAACTCGTTAGGAAAACATCTTAAAACAGATGAAGACAGAGCTATGCGCGGACTATTCACATATGCTCGAATATGTGTAGAGGTGGACCTAAGTCAAGGACTTCCAGATCACATCAAATTGAACTTCAATAATTCACTGTGGATGCAAGATATTGACTACGAGAACACGGCTTTCAGATTCCGTAGATGCGTGCAGACAGGGCACCTGCAAAATGCATGTCCTTTGACTAATAGGGAGCCAAAAGGGAACAAGAAACAACAGAAAAAACCAAAAGGTTGGCAGAATACGGAACCACTGGACGAGGAGGCACTGAACACAGAACCCACAGATGTACAAATGAGACAGGGGGAAGAGCCTAATGAAGGCACTGAGAAGCCCAATTTGGAAACACACGGCTTGGTACTACAGCAAGAATTACAATCGGAATTAAGCGGAGTAAAAAGAGCGCATAGCCCAGAAGGATCGGACTCAGATAAAGAACAGCCAGCATACACAGAGGAAAAACAACTGGCTGTAATTGACCCTACTATCAGCACTGGAGTCTAGTGCAAAGTAGAAAAGGAAAAAGGCAGGAGATCATAGGCCTGCTAATCATTTACTTTTATATCTGTTTGTCTTCCTGACATCTTAGGAACTGTTCTTTTTCCATTTTGTGCTTTTGTTTTTGTCTGCTGCCTAATATTACAGGACCAACCATTTGCATATGCTATAAGCATCTACAAAATGTAATTTTATCAACATGAATAAAATTACGATTTTTTCCAAGGGGGAAAAAAAGAAGGTAATGCATAAGCAAATACACAGAAATAGGAATCAACTTCTTATTATTATTCTTCGATCAAGATTACACACTGGACACCGCCCTGTGTACTCAGCTATAGGGGTCTACGCACATAGCTGGGGACTTTACTAGGCCTCTGCGCACTCAACTACAGAGCCTCTTCCTACTACTACAACCCAATACACTTACACTCTTACTATATGTTTGAACCATGTGTATTCATCTCTCCTATCCCCTCTCTTTACAACTTAGAGCCTCGCTCTATTTATACAATCCCACGGTCCATGAACCATGGGTAGGCCGACATGAATTTACATTACATTACAATACTTTAGGGTGGACAACTCTATGACTTAACCTATACTTCACGCTCTGCACCTACAATTCATGGAGTCTTACAATACATTTGACCAAAACTTGGGCTTTAATCCCCAAAACATCTTGTGGGGGGATTCCAAGCCCAACAGGTCCCAACACAATCATCGTGACTCATCCTAAGCCACTCTGTTGGTGTGGCGATCTTGGCACAGAGACCCTCTAACTGGCCCCGTACTACTCGGAGGTCCACATCGCATTGTTCTGTGGTTTGCTAGAGTTGCTGCACTCTTCTTTCTTAATCATCCACATCTGAATTGTGTCCTTACCTTGGTATCAACATCTGGTGCATGTGTTTATAATCCCGCACCATTGTTCAGCTCCTCGGGTCATGAAGACTATGCTTGGACCAGTTAGTTAGAGAGTTGGCCCACCCGTGTAGGGTTTGAAGCAACTACCATTTACTTTGCCTGGGAAGGGTTCTCCATTTAGTTTTACTAGATGGACTACGCCTCAGTTTGTGACCTCCTTTACCACATACCGTCCCAGTGAGTGCATTCTGAATTTTCCTAGAAATTTTAAAACTTACTATCATACAATAGTATTAAGTCATTTACCTTCAAGGTGTGCAACGTGATATGGTGGTCATGCCAGGCCTTTTCACGCTACTTTTGTACATGCTGATGAAATCCACCCAGAAACTGTGCTTCCTTGAGTTCTTCTAATTGCACGAGCCTTTCTTCTAGAACTTCACTGTCCGTCATGCCTGTGAGAAATGTTATTCGCAGACTAGGTATGATGTATGCCATCAGCATGATAGCTTATGTGCCATATACTAACTGGAAATGTGTATGTCTCGTCAATTTCTTGCATGTTGTCTTGTATGCCCATAAGATGGTAGGTACGCGTAGATCCTAGTCATTTCGTTGCACGTTACATACTTTGGTCAGTGCAGTCTCCAATATTTTGTTGAATGCCTCTATTGTCCCATTGGCTTGTGGGTGGTACAATGTACTTTTTTGATGATACACTTGGAACTCTTCTATGAGTGCGCTGATGGTTTCATTTAGGAAATGTGTTCTGCCATCTCTCATTAATATTTTCGGATAGCCAAATCGTGTCAACACGTTTTCAAACAAAAACTTCGTAGTCATACCGGTTGTGTAGTCGTTGACCAGCTATGCTTCTGCCCATCGTGTCAAGTACTCTCTCGCGGTGATGACGTAGCGCGCACCCATATTTCCCTGAGGTTTGATTAGGCCCACAAAGTCGATTGCCCATTTTTCAAATGGCTACAGTGTCGTTTGGGGATTTAGTGGCATCTCATCCCTTCGTGAAGGTTTTCCAGTCCTTTGACATATATTGCAGGCCTTATAGTGCGCTTTCGAATCCTGGTGCAAGGCCGACCACCATAACCCAGTGTGAAGAATATTCTGTGTGGTCACGTGCCCTACATAGTGTCCTCCTACAACACCCCCATGTGCTTCCATGAGGATCTGACCTTGTTCAAATTCAGGTATGTATCTTCGCAATATCTCATCATTGCCCATCTTGTAGAAGTGCCCTACAATGACATAAAAGTCTGCCACGTGCACCACCAATTCCTTCTTCTGTTGGATTGAGTATTCCTTCGGTCTAGTCTCTATTGATAGAAAATGGATTATATCTTTGAAGCTTCCATCCGTGACGTGCACTACAAAGATTTGTGCATCAGGTAGTCCCTCCTCCAAATTTTTGGGTTCTCGCCCATCTCAATTCATGACAAGTGATCCGACCTTGCATTTAGGCATGCCGATTTAACTATGACCTCAAAATCATGTTCTTGAAATAGTAAGAGCTATCTGTATATGTGCCCCCCCCACACAGGCTTATTCACCAGGTATTTCAACATGGAATGGTCAATATACATCTTGAAATGTCCCGCGAGTAAATAGTGTCGATATTTTTGGAGCTTGTACACCATTACAAACCCCTTGCACTCAGTGGTAGAGTAGTTCTTTTCTACTTTGGACAATCTTCGACTCGCAAATGCGATCGGGTGATCCACACCCTCCACACCCTCCTGTGTGTGTACAGCACCCAATGCGATACATGACGCATCAACATGTACATGAAATTCCACATCCCATTTTTGGAAGACCATGATTGGAGAAAAGGTTAGTTTCCCCTTTAGGGCATCCAAACTCTTCATGCAATCATCATTCCAGCAATATCTAAAATCTTTTTTCAATAGATTTTCCATCGGCACGGTTATTTGGGCATAATTTTTGTCAACTTCCTATAGTATCGAATGTGTCCCAAGGTAGCTTGTTGTTTTTTTACACTTCACGGTGCTTCCAAATTTAGGATAACAAAAATCTTCACAAGGTCCACCATCAGTCCTTGTTTGCAGACCACATGTCCCAACAAGTTTCCAAAGGGAATGAGGAATGTGCACTTCTGATGGTTCAGCGCAATCTGGTGTGGGTGGCAAGTATCCTACATCAAGCGTAAGCTCGCTACATGGTGCTTAACTAATCCAAAGATAGTCCAATCATCCAGATAGACCTCTAAAAACTTGTGCATGTACTCTTTGAAAGTGGCAACCATGATGTGCCAAAATATGGCTAGCACATTCTTCAGTCCAAATGGCATAACAGTATATTTAAAGTAGCCCCATTCTATTGCGAAGGTAATTTTTCTCCTATCTTCTGGCACGATCTTGACTTGATGGTACCCTGAGAACCCATTTGTCAACAAGTATGCTTCCTGGCTGCCAACATTCTCTAGTACTTCATCTGTGAATGGTTTTGGGAATGGAACATGTACACAAGCATCATTCAACTTCCCGAGGTCTATACATATTCTTATTTCCCCCTTCATTTTTTTCTCCTGTACTACCATAGGAATCACTTAGTCAAATTCTTCCACTGCTTCAATAATTCTAACTGCGAACATTTTGTCTAATTCATTGCGAACCTTCTCTTTATACTTTGTATTCAAGTGGTAAGGCTACTTCTTAACTAGCTTCACGTTACGTTTTAGGGTGATCTTCATCATATCTAAATTGCCAGCGCTCCCTTTTAAGTCTGTAATTTTGGTTGGGAACAAGTCTTGGTATTCGCAAAGTAACTCACTGGCGTTATCCACCATGGCATCATTCCAATACTCCCCAAGTGTTGTGTACTTCGGCTTTGCCTCTATTCCAATGTTGACCTACTTTGTATCTAGTGGCATGGTGATGTCAGGGTCTTCAAGTGACGGTCTGTGAATCTCGCGACAACCTTCCATTTTTGAAATGTCAATGTTTCGTGGGTCCTCAACATTTACATTATAACACTCTAGTGTGCAGCTCAACTGTGTTGCCCATTCTGGCTGAAGTACTTCCATTAGCTCTTCGGGTATTTTGAAGATATCTATTTTTACTTCTTGTAGCACATCGTCAACAGTATCTAAACAATGATCTTCAAATGTGAAGGCTAATAGAAATCCCTTACACAATACATCTCATTCGCTTTACCATGGAGGAGCTCATTCTCAGTATATCAATTCATGGGTATGACATCTAGGGTATGATAGAATAAATGTACCCAATTAGGTTGTAGCTCTTCCCCAGAGACCTTGCTCCATTTCTCAAGGTGTGTGCATTGATCATCTCATCTATCATATTTGTCTACTAGTCGTATTAGCGGTTTCTTGAATCATACGTGCATCATCCTTCTGCATCCACACCAGTCCTCAAAAATTTCTTGATGCGTACCCCACCATCGTGTGGGCATTGCACACAACACCCATTTCATAGCATTGAATCGCTGTTGATCTAGTACTACGCTTTCAAATTTCCTCATAAATTCATCCACCATTGTTAATCCATCATATGTCGTCATCTCCCTTGCTTCTGTTGTCATTCAACGTAGTGATCTAATCATCATGTTGCAATTAAGCATTGTTACTTCGTGCAGCCGATTCTACCATCATTCTACTTCTTCGTCTAAATCTGAAGTGAAGGAGCTTTTGCGCTCCTATGAAATTCTTCCATCTACAGTCAGATTCATCCAATCCTATTCCTGCCCATTTATCTTGTAAATACAATTGAGATCATCATCACTATCATCGTTGTGCACTGGTTTAGTGTATCGCGCTCCTTTGGTTGGATCCACTGGTACTACTACGAGTAGTGACTTTTCTCAAAGATCATTTTGCACTTCTTCAAATTTATGACTCCATTCATATCGGTGGCCCAGTCTATTCCTAGTAGTGCAAGATATGGATTACTATCATTAACTATCTCTATCACTTCAAAATCCACCTATGTGCTCGCACCTTCAATGACTACTATTACCCCTTGCAATCTTCCCATGGGAAAAATCTATTGTTCGTTCACCATTCATAACTGGATTAGGAGACCACTGAAGTGTGGGTCCGCCCATGCATTCCCATGCCTTTTTTGGCAGTACATTCACATTTGATCCGAGATCTAGGATTACTTATCCATTTCATACTCGTTGATTTGCACAGTCAACCTCATTTCCCTTCTAGTGTGCAATGCATACTTTCCAAGTTTCTCTACCACATGCAGTTCTCCTCACCTCGCGCACCTAGTGATAAGTTTTTGTAGTCCTTTGACTGCCTTCCTATTGTGCTGAAGTTTCATGCATGTCTCCAAAAATATAGTGAGCATTGAAGGATCGATCTCTGGTTCTAGTTGATCCTTACTACCTGAAGTGGAGGCCTCCATGAATCTCTTCTTAGCTTCCATGAATGTATCCTTTGCACGTTCTAAATCAAACTCAAGTTCTTCTGTAGGAGCCTTGCGAACCTATGCACTTTCTTCTAGCTTCCTCCCCTTATCATCATCCATGTTCATACAGCTCCTCAACATCATGTTTACATTTTGGTCTTCTTCGCATGGCTCAAACCTCATCATCTGCAAATTCTGAGTCAGAGGGGGCTCAAGTACCCCTTTTATGTGCATCCTCGCTATTAGTGAAGGACAATATTTTTCCTCATGATCAAACTGAGTACAATACCAACATGATGTCCTTGTTAAGTTTGTACAATCACGAGTATAGTTCCCTAGCCCTCTACAATTGTAACAAATTATTTGTCTGTGACCCCTTCCTGGTCCCATTTCACCTCGACCACGATCACGCCCCTAAAATCCAACGTGTTCCATCCCTGCATTTGGGTCAAGGGCTCGTGTTTCGATCTACACCCTATAGGCAGGAGTCTAATCCATCATTAGTTCATAGCTTTGGTAGGTGCATTCATCATGGCCTACCGACCTACAGAAATTACAAAACAATTGTTGGGACGGATGCGTATACTTATGCAATAGATGACAATTATCCGTACTGTGTTTTCCTCCTATATAACAGATAGCTTGCCATAATGCAGTCGTCGCGCTCTACCCTGCTTGTGCCTCAAGTCTTAATGGCATCGACCCTCCTCCTTCCAGGTAGTTCATGAACACTGGACAGTGGTGCTTATCGTGCGCTTGGCCTTTGCATTTTATGCACCATACCTCCTCACGCACCTCCGCTCGAGGTGTCCTATCTTGTTTCAAACTTTGCATTTCCAGACACAGATTTTGCAATTGCATGGGAATTTGTTGGACTCCCAAACCAGGGTCTTGTATAGGGGTCTCATGTAATCTCATCACCATTTCTAAAGCTTCAGCCTGGGTGGAATGTTTTTTCTATGAAAACACCATCCTTAAGTTCAGTGTCAGTGATGCTACAAACCATGCACGATGTTGTCCATCTATCAACATCATATTGGCTTCACGAATCTTACTCTTCAGCCTTTGGTCTAGATCCCAAGGGGTCTCACTTGGGAGCATCATGATCTCCTTAAACCTGATGATTGATTGTGTCTCTGACTTTGGCATGCTAAATTTCCGGTTTAGCGCAGCGTGTATTTCTATGATTCCTGTGTTTGGGTAATCATTAGAATGGTTGATATACCATGTTAATGTGTGATCCTGCAGTGCGCTAACCAGTGTAGTCTCCTTAATATCATCATCCATGACACCTTGTGCTTCCAATACTTCACTTACCATGAACCAGAATTGGTCCAGATCTTCATTCCCCACTCCTCTGAATACTGGTAGTTTGATCGCACTCGCCATACCGAATTTTGGTGGTGCTGGAGGTGGAGTGGGTGGAGATGGAGGTGAGAAGGGTGAGGCAAGTGGCAATATTGGTGGAGGTGGTAAACATGGAATTCGTTGCCTTATCAAACTAACCGCAATTATTGGAAAAGTTTTCGTGATCTCTTCCTTACTTTCCTACGAGGGTGAAATTAAGGGATAGGTTTCTAATTCTTCACTACCTCCGCTTCTGTAGATCTTCCCACTTCGCGTAGCTCCAAACGTTAATTTATTCACATAAGCTACTTTTCACACAATGGCATCTTAATCCAAGTGTTCAAAGGTTTAATATACTTACCTCGTGGTCCCTTGAGGAAATGTCACTTTTCCTCACTATAGTTGATGGTCATGCCTACTGCAAAGTTAGTGATAAATCCTCCTATTATTCAGTTGAGCCAATGGTCCATATCTCACGTGATATTATATCCTGATTCTTTTAGTTTTCACACTAATTCCGGAGACCATACTAATGGTTTGTAAAGCCTACACCTTCCCTGGCTATCTACTAACTTCACGATCCACTCATATAACTCAGAAGGAAAGGATGCGAAAAAAAATTCATGGATTTTTGTATACAAGTAGCGCTCCAACCATTTTTCCTTAGATACTCACGGAGTTAGTTTTTCCTACGTCATGAACTCGTGAATCTACTTGTCCAACGATTCTTAAATTTCTTTCTTTGTTGGATTCTAGTGGCATGACATCAGACATCCCTTGTTCAGATCTTGGTCCTGGCACCAAAACCATTTGCTGGCTTGTATGGGCCTGACCCAAGTTCAGAGGTGATTTAGCCAAGCAAATCCTAGTACTATTGGCCCTTTTGACAGCAGTCCGCGGAGTGTGAACTGAGGTCTTAGCCAAAGTAGTATGCTAGGATGCTAGAACCAGGTTTCCGCACCTTGGGGATGTGTGATGAGCTTTTGGAGGTATGTGGTTTGACCCTATGTGCACATTGCTACACACACTTGTTATTCCTTCACAACCTGTGATGTCGCTTCCGTGTAGCCCTACTTAGGGTGAAACCTATATTATACCCAAGTTCCTTTCTATTTAATTTTTTATTACCTGATTACTTAACTTATTTGTGTAAGACTAGTGATTATTCCAGCATATCCAACAATCATATCAGTACATGTGATAAATAAAATAGTATAAATGTAAAGAAGGTAATGCATAAGCAGATACATAGAAATAGGAATAAACTTCTCTTTATTATTCTTTGATCAATATTACGGACTCGACATCGCCCTACGCACTGAGCTACAGGGCTCCGCACACTCAACTACAGACTCTACTAGGCCTCTGGGCACTCAGTGCAGAGCCTCTTCCTACTACTACGACCCAGTACACTTAGACTCTTACTCTATGATCGAACCATGAGTATTCATCTCTCATATCCCCTCTCTTTACAGCTTAGAGCCTCACTCTATTTATAGAATCCCATGGTTCACGGACCATGGGTAGGCCAACATGAATTTACACTACATTACAATACTTTAGGGCAGACAACCCTATGACTTAATGTGTACTTCACGCTATGCAGCCGCAATTCATGGAGTCATGCAATACATTTGACCAAAACTTTAGCTTCGAGCCCGAAAACATGTTGTGGGGAGATTCCATGCCCAACAAGAACGGTGGTAGTGGACAATTCTCATGATATTCCCTCCTGAACCCCTCTCTGCCTATCGTGTAGATTGCCTCTATGTATCCTATATATTACTCCTATAGGAATTCTTGTGCATGCTCTTGTATAAATTTTCTTGCAAAATAATGGATCCTTGCTTCCGATGGGTGGCCAGAGTTATGAGAGTGACTTGTGTGAGGGAGTTTCAAGGAGGTGGAATGCACGAATGCATGAAAATGATGTTTTGTTTCCCTTTATGCCTTTTCGGGGTGAGGTTCCTCATAATTAGCTCCCACTCCTTGTAATCAACTCCCACATCGTAGATCCATAGTTAACCACTTTTTGTCCCAGTCCTCCTCTGTCTTTGAGTTGACTACAGCCATGCATGAGTGAACCCCCGGTTTTTTTATGTGATTACTAAATGAAGATGACCAAGCTAACTGGCCACTTTTTCACTTATAAACCAACTACCTTGCAACTCTTACAACTTTTGATCAAATGATGCATATGAGTGAGTGAGCGGGATACTTAATTGTGGCCTCGATGACATGCTGCAGTTGCCGAAGATCAGAGGTGGTGCGCTGTTTATTTTCGGCATGGTCATTCCTCTTCCTCCTCTGTTTTTTGTTGTCCATTGTTTGTTGTCTGCTATCTGGAGCTCCCGGATCATCGTAGTAAAGACCTATAGTTAATAATTGTAGAAAACAAAGCCTTCTCCTAAATTGAAGCAATGAAGTGGAAAAACAATGGAATTGATGGAGGGATGCATGGTAAGGAGTGGAGGAGATGAATATATGTGACGCAGGGTTCCCTCTAGATCTTCTATTTGCTCCTTGATTGTCTTTTTCGCCCACCTACAAATAACAATTATGTTTTTTTCTCTTCTTTTTTTTTTTAAAAAAACACCTACGTTGCCTCAGAGAGGTTTTCACCCTAGATGGTTTCCCTAGGCACCTCAAGGAAGGGTTTCGCCCAGGGATATTCTTATTCATTTTTCAATTTTTTTTCCATCATTGGGCCACCTCATGAGGCTTTCAACCCAAATATGGGACTCAGGTGCCTCATGGAGGCTTTCACCTTAATCCTTATTCTTTTTTTTCATTTTTTTTCTTTTTCCAGTAACCTAATGAGCGAGGAGATGGAACTTTCTCCACCATCATCATTGTCTTATTGATATTCTCAATGAATTCTTGTTTTTATAAAGGCCTCTTGTACATTTTAAATCAGTGTCCATTAACAAGAAATGGAATGGCTTCTTCATCTATAGTCCTAATTTGGATTGAACCATTATCATGGCATCTTTCCACAACATAAGGTCTGAGCCATCTTTTCCTTAGCTTTCCCTTGTAGTATTTATACCTAGAATCATATAACAATGCCCAATCACCCTCTTGAAATTGCTTCTCCTTAATATGTTTATCATGCTAGATCTTCCTCTGAAGCTGAACTATCTCTATATGTAGGAGAGCCTGCATTCTGAATTCATCCTAGCCATTCAACTGGAACAATATTTCTTTCTATGCATGCTTGAGTTCCAAATCTAGTTGTGCTACCATCCTCAATGTGTTATATTCGAACTCAGTAGACAACAAAGCCTTTTTCCCATAGACCAGATCATAGGGTTTAAATCTAGTGGTGGTCTTCCATGTTGTGTTATAGGCCCAGGTGGCCTCAACTAGTCTCTCTGCCCAATCCTTCCTGTTGTTGCTCACTACCTTGGTTAAGATGCTCTCCAATGCCCTATTGGTCACCTCCACTTGCCCATTAGCTTGTGGATGATATGGAGTGGAGGTCATCTGCTTGATTTTGTGATGGTTGAGCAGTTCTTCAATAATTTTGGAGGCAAACTAGCTGTCTTGGTCTCTAACTAGCTCTCGAGGGTACCCAAATTTGTAGAATACATTCTCCCTTAGGAACTCAGCCACCTTCTCTTCTGTTTCTGCCTTAATTGCCATGGTTTCATTCCACTTAGTCAAATAATTAGTGCACACAATAATGTATTTTTTTAGCATTGAAGGAGGGTTGATAGGCCCAATGAAGTCCATGTCCCACTTGTCAAATGGCTCGAAAATCACTTGAGGTTGTAGGGGCATTTCATCTCTTCGAGTAGGTTTTCTCATCCTCTGGCACTGATCACACTGACTAATGTACGTTTTCACATCTTGATGAAGAGTGGGCCAATAATATCCCACTTGTAACACTTTGAATGTTTTCCTCTTTGCTACAAAGTGGCCTCCACAAGGCCCATCATGACATGTCAAAAGGATGTCAAAAACTTCCACCTACGTTACACACCTTCTCAAGATTTGATCTGGGACACGTTTGAAGAGATTGCCCCCAATCCAAGTGAAGAGGGTGCTTTTCTTGACTATCTTTCTCTTTTCTTTGGAGGTCAAGTTTGGTGGGAACTGTGCTGATACTGAATAGTTTGCTATATCAACAAACCATGGGGAGAGAACCAAAATAGAAAACAAATGCTCATATGGTAACTAGTCATCCACCATTCCTTCTTCACCTGCAAGTAGATTCATCCTAGATAGAAAGTCTGCAATAACATTTTCCTTACCAGGCTT
Source organism: Pinus taeda (assembly GCA_000404065.3). Classification (NCBI taxonomy): domain Eukaryota; kingdom Viridiplantae; phylum Streptophyta; class Pinopsida; order Pinales; family Pinaceae; genus Pinus; species Pinus taeda. Next base: position 46,398 of record APFE030264996.1, on the reverse strand, counting down.
ATCCACAATAGTTAGATCAAACTACTATAATAAAAGCAACCATCTTATAATTTTATCATTCACATCTGGTTTGTTCATTAAATATTTGATTGCAGCATGGTTAATATGCACAAATGTTTGATACCTTGTAATGTAATGCCTAAATTTGTTTGAATGGACAATAGCTAGGAGTTCCTTTTTGGGCATAGTATAATTTAGCTCAACCTTTGATAGGTTTTTACTAATAAAATATATGGCATATGACAATTTCTCCTCTACCTGACGTAAGGCTGCTCCTATGGCTTTGTGTGAGTCATCAGCATGAACATGAAAAGGGAGGGCTCTGTTTGGGCCTCGAAGAATTAGTGCAGTGGTTAACTTACCCTTTAAAATGTCTAAGGACTCTTGATAGTTTTTGGACCATATAAACTAAGAATATTTGGCTAGCAACTCAAATAAAGGGGAAGCCAACTTGCTAAAGTCCTTTATGTACCTTTGGTAGTATCCAACTAACCCCATGAAACTCCTGACATCCCTCCGCTTTTGAGGAGGTGGGACCCTTTGGATGATTGCTATTTTATTTGGGTCCACCTGCAGTCCATGCTGAGATATTGAATGACCTAGCACGGTTCCTTCAGTCATTAAGAATTCACATTCTTTTGGACTGAGACACAGGTTCATTTCAATGCATTTGTGTAATACTTTGCCTAGGTTAGTCAGGGCTTCTTTAAAATCATAGCCATAAGGTGTAAAATCATCCATATAGATTTCCACCCGCATCATGTACTCATTCAGTAAAAATACTCAAGACTGCTATCTGGAAAGTGGCAGGAGCATTGAATAGGCCAAGAGGAAGGACGCTATAGGAAAAAGTACCTAAGGATAGGTGAATGTGGTCGTATCCCTATCTTCTAAGTAGATTTGGATTTGGTTGTACCCACTGAATCCATCTAGGAAAGAAAAGAACTTCTTCCCTGCCAAGCTATCTATCACTTGGTCAATGAAGGGTAAGGGAAAATGATCCTTATTTGTGGCTTTGCTCAACTCCCTATAATTCACACAAATCCTCCACTTACCATTTTTCTTGGGAACTAACACTAAAGGAGGGATGCATTCACTGTCGGAGATAGGGTAAACGAATCCTACATCTAGCAGTTTTTGCATTTCTTCTTTGACTATATTTTTAAGAGCTGGATTCATCCTACTTTGTGGTTGTCAGACTGGCTTGCCACCTTCTTTGATGTGTATGTGTTGAGTACACATTGAGCGGTGTACTCCCTTGATTTCCTTGTAACTCCAAGCAAAGGCTTCTAGGTTTCCTCTCAACATGTTGCATAGCTTTTCCTCTTCAAGAGCAAAAAGAGATGGATTAATTTTCAAAGTTTTCTCTGGGACAAATTCTATGGTTTTGACATGGAATGGGTTGGAATTGGCCAAGAATAAGTCAATTGGATAATTGTTCTGGGTTTCCCTTACTTCTTCTTTTGATGTTTATGAACTAGGAGTTGGACTTTGGAGCAAGTGTTCAATTAAGTCATCCTCATCTTGTTGTCCTCCCCTATGGTTGCTTCCAAAGCATAAAGTTGGGATGAATAAGCTTCATCTTCTTCCTCCTCCTCCAACCATAAAGGTAAATCATGCTCTACAGAAGGTTGAGCAGGAGGGTATAGGACTAATTAATTGAAGATATGCCCATTCTTGATGGTCATATTCCTAGTTCTGCAGCTAATGTAAGCATCAGTTGTGGCCAACCATGGCCTCCCAAGGATGAGAGGGTAACTAGTAAGCTTAGCTTAGGCTAGAGAACAAGAAAATATGCAGGGTACTCCCAGGAGTCAATGGAGATTATCAAATTCTCTATAATTCCCTCAGGGGTGACTGTGGAATAGTCTGCAAGTTGCAGAATTGTTATGGTCTTCCTCAATGACCCTTGGAGGTTGAGCTTGAGCATGGTGTCCTTAGTCATCATATTAATGGCAGCCCCAAGAGCGACCAGAGTGTGTGGGACAATGGTGCCATTGATGTGCACATCTACCACAGGGCTTCCAGTGTCCAAATATTTTGGACATATTACCTACCCCAACATTAAGTCAGAAAACTGCCCAATGAAATTAATAGTAGGGGCATCCCTTTTTCTTCTTCCTAGATGCTTGAAGCATTTCTCCTTAATCAACTTATTGTAAATGGGAACATCTTTTATTGCTTCAAGAAGGGGGGTCTTTACACATAGATTGTTCAATTCTCCCAGAAGCTCAAGTTCTTTGGGGTAGGCTAGAGTGGTTGGGCTAATATTTCAGGAAAGACTGGATTTACTTTAAGGTTGCTTTCATCTCTTTCTTCCTCAACCTCCCTATGTGGGGAGGGAGGTTGTTTATCTAGGAGAATTCTCCCATATCTTAGGTTGATCTCCTGGATTTCTACAACATAAGCTAGGTATGATGTCTCTCCATTGTATGCTTGTTGAGCCTGCCTATTGTTCAAGCTTAGATTTGGTTCGGTAGGCATCTGAGGTTGCTTGGGTGGAGCAGAGTGTAGGAGTTATGGTTGGGTAGGTGGTGGAGGAAATAGAGCTGGAGCATTGTTGTATTGGGGCCTCCACCCCTGGTGTGGGGTATTACACTGAGGTTTTGGTGAAACATAAGGTTGAAATGAATGGTTGGATGGCTGGGAATGATACTGAGATGCATAGGACCAAGGAGGGGGTGTAGAACAGGAAGGATGAGAAGGGGGTCCCCAAGAAGGTATATTTGTGGTTTGGTTGGAGTTGTAATATGCATGGGATGACCCTTGCATACCCTACTGCTATGGTCTAGGCCCAAGCGGTATCCTTTGGTTAATGTAACAAAGCTACATAGTTACCCCTTCAACTCCTTGATATACAAATTTGATTCCAGGTAAAGAAGGGTACTTGTCTGTGGAGTGGTTTTCCTCAAGGATCGAACAAATCTCGATGCAGTTCAATGTACATTCATTCCTAGGATGCCTCCTGGTGCATCTAGGACAAAATATGGCGAAGGCTCTATCTGATTCCTCTTACTTCCTTCTGATGTTCATGGTATCCAATTGCAAGGCAAGGGTTTGCAGCATCTCACTTTTGAAATCCTCTACCATATTTCCAATTTCACTCTTAATGGATGAGTTGGAAGATGATGTACTGGCCATAGGTTGACTACTACTACCTTTTTCCTGGATTCCCTAGAATGGTTTCTTAAGATAGTTTTGATATCCTCATAAGGTAATTGGTAGATATCTCCTCCTGCTAATAGATGTAAGGTATCCAGAAGATCTTCCTTTACTCCTCTAAGCACGACCAACTTTAGTGACTCGGGGTTAAGTGTGCACCTGGCCCTTTTGTAACAGAGCTGGAATCTTTCTTCGTAGTCTTCTAAGGATTCATCCTGGACCATGGTCATCCTAAGAAATCTCTTCTTTAGTATCCTTTGACCTACAATAGTCCCTATATTTGTCGTTAAAAGCCTGCTGCATATGAGCCCAAGTTGTGTTGCTATCTCCAGGTAAACCCATGAACTAGCGCAATGTTGCATCCTTGAGGGTAGATGGAAATAGTTTTAACTTTTGCCCATCATTTGTATAGTCATAGCTTTGACATATAACAACAAACTAAAATAGGAAAGTGTTAGGGTCCTCTTTGGTCAGGTCATGGAAATGAGGTAGGGAAGAGGGGTTTATATTCTTCATCTTAGTGTCCCCATTGGTTTCCCTAATGAGGAAGACACCCTCAACTCTCTCTCTATTCACTCTTTCATTTTGGTTTTCAGTCATTAGTTTAGTAGGAATGGGTTCCACTTCTTCTTCTTCTTCTTCCCCTATAGGTTCTTCAAATATATTAGATTTCTCACCTAAGGGTTCCTCTAGTTTACAACCACCGAAGAAGAGATAAGGTTGGTTGTTGGATGCAGTGGAGGTATTTGGCAAGATTTTTTCTAAATTGTCCCTACTCCTATGAGGCATGAAAGGAAATGTTTTTGGGTTGGTTTTTGGAAGATTTTTTTAGCAAGAAAGTACTTTTCATAAATAAAATTGTTGATTGAATGAAAACTACTGGCAGAAAAAAACTACATTCTAAATTGAAATTCTATTTGCACAATGGGAAGGAAAGAAGATAATGACAAATGAAAGAAAGGAAGCTACTAGATTACTTTTACAGAAATAAACTAATGGCGGAAAATTGAAGACTAGAAATAGAAGAAAAGAAGCAGTACTCACATTCTACTCAGACACCTCCTTGGCAATGGTGCCAAAAAGTGATGAGCACGAGTATTGCAGTAACGATGTTGCAACTCTTGGGCTACGAGCTTTACTTATCAATCCATGGTTTGTACAAACTTGGAGGTGACAGTGCTATATGTACAAGTAGAAGTGAAGGTCCTACATGTTAGCACTTGTTCATCTAGTGAGAGACTCCAGGGGTTCCAATCTAGAATTCTACAGAGTTAGAAGAAGCTTAATTCTTTGATGTAAGAAGAGAAAATCTATTTTGGGAGAGCTACTCTGTTGTAGTAATGGAGAAAACAACATGTGATGCCAAATCACACCATATCCTAATTAACCATTTAAACAACTATGCTAAGCATAATTTCTAAATCAACACTAACATAATGATGGTATCTAAGTTACAGAAGTAAATAGGATCAAACCAACTAATGTGTAACCAAGGAAACTAAACCAAATCTATTTTCACATTTTTGGTTTTTTTTGGTAAATTCAAGCATGCAAGGAGTTAAGTGGAAGAGCAAGCGAAGATTGAAATCAGTGGAGGGAGATGTAACGAAGCAGTAGTGCATAGGAACCGTTGGATTAATCAATGAACAATAAAAATGGAAGATGAGTAGTAGAGATCTTATCACAGGAGATTACGTGAATAGATGGATGAACAACACTAATGGGAGATGAATGGTGGAGATCTTATAATGGGAGATTATGTCAATAGATGGATGAATAGGATTAATGAAAGATGATCGGTGAAGATCTTATCATGGAGTTTAAGTGAACAGATGGATAAATCACGTTAATTTGGTGGCGACAGAAGGAAAAAATGTGCGGAACGATGGAGTAGTCTTCGTAGGTGGCAATCATTTTCTCACATGCCCTCATAGGTGTAAGTGAAATTCCTAAATTTTGCACGATTAACCTAAGGGAGTGACATGTAGCATGAGAAAACTACTTTTCTCACATGCTCTCATGCAGATATCAACCATGCAAGAATTCATGTGAGATTGCTTGATAGCCATTGGATCAGGCAAGATTGATCAATGGTGGAGATCATCCAATCTAGTTGGTAATCGGGTGATGCGATAGGAATTGGATCAAATGAGGAAGATCAATGGTGGAGATGTGGAGCGCCTAAAGGAAAACATTGAAATGAATAAAGGTGGTAAGCAGTTTCTCGCACACCCTAAGAATTGTAAGTTGTATATCTAAATTTTATGTGATTAGCCCAAGTGAATGACATGTAGCATGGGAAACCCACTTTTCTCATGTTCTCTTGAGTGGGTATCAACCATGCAAGAATTCACACAAGATTGCACGATAGCCGTTGGATCATGCAGGATTGATCAATGGTGGAGATTTTCCAAGCTAGCTGGAAATTCGGTGACGTGATAGCCATTGGATCGAGGGTGTGACAGATCGATGGCAAAGATTTGTAGTGCATAAAGTAGTTGGAAGAATTCACGATAGTCATTGCATCAAGCTAGACAGAATGACAGTGGAGATTTGGAGCACATAAATTTAATCATTGAAATGAATCGGATGGTGATTGGTTAGGTTTGATGTGGATCAAATGGTAAGGAAATATATGGATATAATCTGATCAAGAAGTGTTGTACTAGCTTCCGCTTAAGCATTTTGTGCTGAAGGAAATGAGCATATGAGCTAAAAGTGATGGAAAAAGATGACAATGAAATGAACCTCATACTGAATCAAGACAACAAACTTCATGTAAGAACTCTTGGCTAACCTGCTAATTGAAAGAAGGCATAAATGGAAGCAAATTAAAACACAAATAATCTACACTCAACTACTATAATGGAAATGCAGCTACTTAAGTAAATGAATGATTAAACCATGAATCTACACTAGCATACATGTACATTAAAGAGGAGCCTTAGCTGCTAGGGTTGGGCCCTAACCCAAGAGCTTCAACCCTCTGAGTTAACTCAATGCTGGCTTGAAGCAAAACTCATTCTTATTATCAAAACAATGGAGTACATCAAAGACGGTCACAAGTGTTGCAGCTCGAAAATAAAGTAGATTTTTACAATCAAAAGTATGAATCCTACTAAGGTCCTGGGCCTCTCTAATTATGCATTTGAAGTCTCCAACGACTTGCTTAAAATTAGGGAGGCTCGGCTCCCAAACTAGAGATAAAATGGTGCTTTCACTTCCACTTGCTCGGCTTCCTTCTAGTTCTCATGATTTGGGTGGCTACACTTCGAGCTGATGGAGGAATATTCGAATGGAGGGGTAGTAAATGAGGAGGATTTCCCTCCTATAATTCCTCTCCCTTGTCCTATTCAAGTTTTGACCAAGGTGTTTGCCAAAATTCCTTGCTTTTATCCTTTAATCCTGCGTTAAATGCACATTAGACCACAAAGCAAAATATCCAACTCTAACTCATCTCATAAACAAAATATAATCAAAAGTATGTAATAATTTGTGAGAATAGTTGGTTTGACTAAGTTAGAGGTGAATTAAGGCTCATAACATTATCCAATGATGAGGCTCGTCACATATCTGATAATAAAATTATGAATTTGATCTAAGAATTTCCAAGAAGGCTCCAAGACCTCTCTAACTACCCACAATAACACTTGTTAGTCGATGCATTCATCAACCATTGAGTAACTCAACAAATCATGAAAAAGAGCCATAGCTAGAGCACATCATATAACCAAGTATATAACCAAAATATAACCATAATAGAGACCATAACAAATCTTCCATAATTTTGACACAATAACCAATAGAAGTGCTCTTAGATCCCAATAGGAAAATAAGTCTTATTAACATATGAATATGAAAAAAACATTAGGGACTTCCATGTACCACCTGACCATATACTGGTTTAAACCAAATATCTCTTTCATCCAATCACCCTCGTGCCACAATCAAAACATGAATATGAGATCATAGGGGTTAATCCAATGCAAATCTAACCAAGGCTTTGAAAATCTAAATCAACTCAACCCTCAACCACAATGATCTCACCTATATAGTCCTTAATCACTAACATCAACTAGATCAGACTCTACCTAAGTTGTCTAGGTCTCCATGTTACATGAAAAATTGTCACCATGACTTTCTGTAATCAATATGAGTCTATCACCACACATACATACCTTCTTTGCAAGTCTTAAACTTCAGCTCTGCATCTGAAGCTTTGAAAATGAGAGAAAGTCCTTAAAAATCTCCAAAACTCCGGTTTCGCACTTTCTCTTAGCATTATCTACAGTTTCGCAGCCATTGGTCATGTCCCCTGTGCACCTAACTGCTTTGTATCTGCATTTATGGGTGCGAACCACTGTAAAAGTTAAAAAGGCACAAATTTATTCTTAAAAACTCACTTTGTGTCAATTCTGGAAGCTTCTAGAGGGAATCTTGTGCTGGAAAGTTTGCTCCTTGAGGGTGCATGCATCCCATTCCTTAAGGAGCTAACCCCTTGATATGAGGAGCTTATCCCCTTGAAGGACTCTATCTCTTCAATGGTGGACCTGTAACCTCCTTCCTTTGCACTATAAAATGAAGCTTTGGGCTAGTTACTTGAGAGGTTGAAAGCTGAATATTTTTGAGGGTATATGTTGCTAGAACTTAGTCTTCCTAATTGAGCTTTCGAGAGGAAATTTCACATACCTTTGATCTCATTTGGGAGAAAGTGAGGCTTGTCAAAGTAGACGAGATTCCTGCCTGGACCCTGGGAAAAGCTTGTAGAGCATCAAGGCACCAAGGTTGTAAAGTTATTCTATTTCAAAGTTAATACAATCAAGTTTATTTTTCTCAATAGGTTGTGTCTTATGGTTTATTTCATAGATTCCTTGATCACTATGATGAACATGATTTATTATATTAGCTATGCATGTGTTCTTTGATGTGTTTTTGTTTGTCATTGTAGGTTATTAAAAGGAAACTCTTGAAGCTGTTGGAGCATGGCTACCACAAACTAGCATTGGACTTAAGGTAGGGTCTAAAACACCTCTTAGTTTTTATTAATGAATCGCAATATGTTTAGAGAAAAGTAGATTTGCCTGTCCTTCTTGTTGCTAGATATCAGTTGATACTAGGGAGAACGATTTATCCGCTTAACACTCCAGGAGCTATTAACTCGACGCACAACTAGAATAGGGATTTAGAGAGATTTTACCAAACTACTACTCCATGGACTACTAACTTTGTTGGGCATGGAATACCCCGAGGCATGTTTTGGGGCTCAAAGCCCGTGTTTTGACCGAATTATGTTGTAAATCCCTGCGAATTGTGGGTACAGAAGTATGTTAGAGTCATAGGGTTATCCATCGTAGTTTGTGATGTAATTTCAGCCTACCCATGGTCCACGAACCATGGGATTGTATAAATAGAGGAAAGCTATATGTGTAGAAGTCAGTTGGTTAGAGAGAAGTATGAGATAGAGAAGTGGAAGCATAGAGCAAGAGTCAAAGTTTATCTTGGGTTGTAAAGTAGGAGAGGGGTCTGCAGCTAAGTGCACAGAGGCCTAGTTGTCCGCAGCTGAGTGCGCAGAGTGAATTTGAGTGTGTAACCGAAGAAGAGAATAATAAAGAGAAGTTTTATCGAGATTATGTGTCTTTGTCCTTGAGTTATTACATGTTTGATATCAATTGAAAATATATTGTTCATTTACTGTGCACACTTGTATGAATGATTTATATTACTAAGTATAATTTACACATGAAAATAGGCTAAGTTAATCAACTAACAGTGGAATACTAGTAAGGACTTGAGTAATAATAGCGTTCGGCCCCTGAGTGGGGATGCACGAAGGCAGCATCTCAAGTTGCGAGGCACAAGTAAGTGCGCGTAGCGACATGTGCACAGAGTGGAACTGTGCACCACTTCAACTCATAAAACATCTCCAGGTTATGGAAACTTGGTTCTGACACCCTCCCATACTACTTTGGGTGAGATCTTAGTCTACGCTCTGCGTACTGTTGCCGAAAGGGCCAGTAGTACCGAGATTTGTTTAGCTAAATAATCTATGAACCTGGCTCAGGGCCCAACAAGCCAACAAATGGTTCCTTTGCTAGGACTGGGATCGGCATAAGAGATGCTCGATGTCGTGTCATTGGAATTTGACAAAGAAAGAAATTGAAAGGTGGTTGGATAGAAAAATTCACAAGTTTGCAGCGCAGGAAAATAGGAATCTATGAGTATCGAAGGAACAGTGGTTAGAACGCTACTTATATATGGAAATCTACAAGATTTTCTTTGTATCCTTCCCCTCTAAGTTGTATGAGTAGATCGTGAGGCTAGCAAAGAGTCAGGGAAGGTGTAGACTTGACAAACCTATTGTGTGGACTTCAGAATTGGTGCACAGAATAGAAGCATCAGAAGATAAGATCGCGTGTGTTGTGGACCATTGGCTCGATCAAATTTTAGAAGGGTTTATCACCAAGTTTGTAGTAGATACCTCATCCAGCTAGAGCGAGATGAAATGATTCTTCCTCAAAGGACCGCGAGGTAAGTACATTAAATCTTTGAACACTTGGATTAAAATGTTACTGTGTGAAAAGCGACTTATGCGAATAATTTGATGTTTGGGCTACATGAAGTGGGAGGATCTATAGAAATGAAGGTAGTGTAGAAATAGAGAATAGCCCCTTGATTTCACCTTGGCGAGAAAGCAAGCAAGAGCTCAGGAAAGTTTCACCTAGAAGTGTGATCAGTCTGATAAGGCAGTGAATTCCGCACATACCACCTCCACCTACACCACCACCAGTCTCACCATCTTCACTGCCATCTCCACCCACGCCACCTCCATCACCACCACAGTTCAATATGGAAAGCACGATAAAATTACCATTGTTCAAAGGAGTAGGGAACGAAGATCTAGACCAATTTTGGTTTGTGGTAAAGGCTGTATGGGAAGCACAAGGAGTCATGGATGACAATATAAAGAAGGTAATACTGGTGAGCGCATTGCAGGATCGTGCACTAACATGGTACATTAGGCATTCCAACAACAATCTGAATGTAGGGATCACAAATATCCAAGCTGCACTGAACAAGGAATTTAGCATAATAAAATTGGAGACACGGTCGATTATCTGGTTTAAGGAAATCACGATGCTTCCAGGAGAGACCCCCTAGGAGCTGGATCAGAGAATGAAACGTATGATTCACGAAGCCGACATGACCTTGATGGATGGACAGCACCGCGCATGGTTTGTAGCATCACTAACGCCGCATCTAAGGACTGTGTTGTCGTAGCAAAATTTATCCACCTAGGTCAAAGCTTTGGATATTGCAATGAGGCTGCATGAGACCCCAATACAAGATCCTAGCCTGGGAGTCCAATAAATCCACGTGCAACTAACACAATTTTCTGGAAAAGAAGAGCTTGAAATAGGACAAGATAACTCACCCAGAAGCACGTGAGGAGGTATGGTGTATAAAATGCAAAGACCAAGGGCATGACAAGGACCATTTTCCAGTCTTTGTGAACTACCTAGCGTGAGGAGGGTCGATGCCACTGAGACCAAAGGCACAAGCAGGACTGAGCATGGTGCCTACATTATCGTGCGTGATTTGTCAGATAGGAGGGAAACACGCTACAGATAACTACCACCTATTACAGAAATATATGCAGACGTCCCTGTAGTAGTTATGTAATTTTTGCAGGTCAGTAGGCCATGATGAACACACTTGTAGAAGTTATGAAATGATGATGGATCAAACTCCTTCCAATAGAGTTCAGACCAAAATGCAAGCCCTCAATTGAGATGCAGGGATGGCGCGCAGTAGATTTCAGGGGTGTGGAAGGGGTCAAGTTGGAATGGGACCAGGTAGGGGTTGTAGATAGTTTATTTGTTACAATTGCAGAGGGCTAGGGCATAATGACCACGATTATACAAATCCGACGAGAGCATCATGTTTATATTGTACCCAATTTTAACATGAGACAAAGGACAGCCCTACGCTAATAGTAAGGTTGTGCTATAAGGGAATACTCCAGCCTCCCCCGACTCAGAATCTACAAATTATGAGATCTGTGCCGCTCGGGGAGGACCCGAATGTAAACATCGTGCTCCAAAGTAGTATCATGATAGGAGATGACAATGGTAAACAACCAAAATAATTTTCCTCAGTTCACAAGGCTCCAACAAAGGAAGTAGAGTTTGATTTGGAGCATGCAAAGGAGACATTCATGGAAGCTAAGAAGAGCTTTACGGAGGCCTCCACTTCAGGTAGTAAAGACGAACTAGAACTGGATATGGACCCATCAATGCTTACTGCCTTTCTAGAGACATGCATGAAATTTCTGCATGATAGTAAGGCTGTGAAGGGACTGAAAAAACTCATCACTAAGTGTGTTGTGTCGGGAGATGAGATTGACTATGCAAATCAGGGAATATGAAATGGATCAAGTAATTTTGCTTTAGGATCGGACATGAACGTACTGCCAAAGTAGACATGGGAGTGCATGGGCAGGCCTATGTTGCAATGGTCCCCTACTCAATTGTGAATGCAGAACCAGCAAAAGATCCTACCAATGGGAAGATTGTAGGGAATAACGGTAGATATCGAAGGTGCAAGTGCACTTGCAAATTTCAAAGTGATAGAGATTTTCGATGACAACAATCTCTATCGTGCACTACTAGGAATAGATTGGTCCATTGGTATGAATGGAGTGATAAATCTGAAGAAGCACAAAATGATTTTTAAGAAAAACTCACTGTGCGTAGTGGTACCTTTAGACCCTACAGAAGGATCACGGTACACAGAGCCAACACATGATGATGAATGTGACGACAATCTAGACTATATCTACAAGATAAACACTTGGGAATAGGATTAGGTGAATCCTACAATGGATGGCAAGATTTTGTGGGAGCACGAAAGCTCCTGCACATCGGATTTGGATGAAGAAATAGAACAATGGCAGAACCAGTTACATGAGGTAACCACACTCAATTGTAACATGATGATAAGATCACTACACTACATGGCAACAGAGGCCAAGCATCTACCAATGTATGATGGGTTGACAGTGGTGGATGACTTCTTGAGAAAATTTGAAAAAGAGGTGCCAGAAAAGCAACATTTTGACACTCTGAAATGGGCACTATGCGCTACGCCCACAAGATGGTGGGGTATGCATCAGAGAAGTTTTGAGAATTGGTACAATTGTAGATGAATGATTCTTATACTGTTTGGAAAGTGTCAGCTGCAGATGGAGGCCGAGTATGATGGACGAAACAGCGTGCATGCCCACCTATCCAGATGGGTATAGGTGTATGGTCCAAAACCTGCATGAACGCATACTGTCCTTAGAATTAGAACCAGGACTAATAAGCAAGAGTAGGCACGATGAGGGTGCGAATGACAAAGTATGATAAGACCAAGCATGGTAGAAATTATAGATGAAGAATCCTTTGACAAGGTGTATGAAGTGCTAAACATGGTCCACCATGTGAGACACACTAACTGGGACCTACATGTACCAACAGTTCTATGCACTTATAAGACCATGTGAAAAACCCTGACCGTGTGAGCACTTCCGAAGCTGAAGTATGAAGCAGGGGTTGTACTCCCTATGCAGCATGCAAAGCCTAGTCTGCGCATAGTAGCATGTGTTATCATTCAGGTTTTTCCCTTTGACTCCCAAGGGAATACGGCCGAGGTAACCACAAACCAATCTTTGGACTGTAGGTCCTAGCCTACCAACAGTCAGAGACGACTCTCTCTTTGGGATTTAACTTTTTTTAAGTGGTGATTTTAGGCTAGATATGATGCAGATGGGTTTTGATTTGGTTTAGTGGGATGGTTGATCTTAATCAAACAGAGTTGACATGCAAAGTGTAAGAAGTTCAAACCATTGGGCATGGATTCATGACTGTGAATTGAAGGGTGTTTTTTCTTTGGTAGAAGAAGGGAATATGGAGCAAAATAGCTACACATGGCACAATGATTTATGCTAGAACAAGGATGAAATGGAGGTTAGGGAATGAGAGGCAATTAAGGATCTCTCATCCGGCCAAAGAGGGAAAGTGGATGAATAATGTCTAGCAGCAGTGAAGAATTACTAGATAATATTCATATGTGAAGGAATTAGATTAAAAATGTGTAGTTAAGAATGCATATTCATCACTGATCCAGAGGAAAACATGGAAAGTTACAAGAATTGAGCTCAGAGGGCATGAAAACCAATTCTGGTCTATTCTTTTTTCCTGCAACTTAGATTATGATATATATTTGGTACAACTATGTATAAACTGATAAACGAAGGGAGGAAAAACTTATTGAACCATGAGCAAGCACGAGAATTCCATACCAATTTCTTCAGCCATTAAAAGCACATCCAGCTAGTTTAGATGCAATCATTCCAACAATCTTTGATTACAGAAGTTCTTAATATTTACAGTGCAGCTCTCAAAATGAGAGATCAACCAAACAACCCACCAACCCCTATTACATTGTTCAGGGCTGTATTTATAGGAAAAATATCTACAACAAATATCTTCTAGAAGATCTTTTTTAGGAAATAAATGCAATTAACCTAACTTGTCTTATAAGTAATGAAAACATCTATTTAATGCTGCACTGGGGGTAGCTGTTTCAAAAATGAGGCTATATGTCGTCCTTTGGAAGCTCTGCTTGTCCAATCTGCAATTATTGTGCCCTCCACTTCTTATCTGTACCTCTTAGTCGGTTCTGCTACTCTTAGGTGACTGTGATTCCTATTAAATCTATTATGATTCAGTTTTAATGGCCTATGACTCTGTTTTGGTATTCATTGACTTTGTTTGGATGGTCTTTAATGATTTCCCGGCTCTGATATGGTTGATCTGATAATCTTTGCAGCCTCACTGATACTCTTTAATTGAATCTGGGCCTCTTCTTTTCTCTGATAGGCTAAAAATTGTTAAATCGCCCATTTTCTGCCCTTTCGAGGCAAAAACAACAGCTGAAAATAAAGATTCTCCATTTTGGCCTATTTCCCATAGCGATGCGCGATTAGCGCTAAGCGCTAATCGCGCATCGAAAACTGCCTCAGAATTTGATTTTGGGCCTCCGAAGCATCAATTTCACACTTGCGTGCTTTTCTTTTGGCGGATGACGTCAACGGTGTTGTGGGTGACGTTAGCGGTACGGTGGGTGACGTCAGCAGTGGGACCCAGTACAGATGATGACGTCAGCAGGGTAACGTGGCAGGGTGATGCAGCAGGGTGCAGCATAGTGGCAGGTGAGGTGGCAGCATCGTCATGCGATGAAGTGGCAACAGGGGAGGGCGGTAAGCAGTTTGCATCGGACCGCTTTTGGTACGGGAGCGGTATGTGTCAGTGGCGGCCCGATGCAATGAAAAGCTGAAAACTATCGCGGTGTATGACGGTGAAACCGTCGACCATCAGGTACTATTATGTTGTTATGAAAGGGCGCCCGATATGCATGAGGGTCGTCGGATCTAGGAGAGATAATCTAACGGTGAACGGGAGAGCAAGATGAGCAGGTCTTAAATAAAAACCGCGCTCGATAAACGTTGATTACTCACGGTGGTGGGTGGGTTTTAGACTTTAGGTTTTACGAGTTAAATGCGCGCTCGGGGTCATGGTTATTCATTGATCAAATATCAATGAAATCCAAAGGTTATGCATGCACGGGGTGTGGTATGGTTTGGTGTACGGGGGAGGGGTTTAGCATGGTTATTTATTTAACCAGAGGTTTAAACAAATCACAAGGGAAATGAATGTGGAAGGGCTAATACCAATGCCCCAGATAGACCTGGTATTTCCCAGACTTTTATTTATTTGGCTATAGTTGCCATGGGGTGGGATATTTAATATTTTTGGGTTTTTTATATAGTTTTCACATAGTAGGGGATAGGGGAATGACTTGGGGAGCTAAATAATAAAGTTAGGAGTTAGTATGACTTGGTGGAGTGGAAATGTAAGGGGAATGAAGGATTTGTGTAAAGATTATTTTTACACAAGAAATGTGGCTTCTTTTCACTAAGCCAACTCAGATGTCAACTTGGCTTTTAAGCAAGAATGGAATGAAAATGGACTTTTGGGTAGATCCCAAGGTCCTTGAGGGGATGTTAGTGAATGAGTTCGGAAATAAGAAGAAATGGGAGTTATAGATGCCTTGCCTGATCTGATCAACATGAGAAAGTGCCACAAAACTGTGATCTGGATAGATATGACACTTGAAAATATGAAATGGATCACATAGCTTGATTTCTACAACCACAAGACTACTTACCCAGCCTACTTTACCTAGCATTTTTTCTTCTTTTGGTTTGGGTGCACTTGAACTAGCAAACCCAACTTTTCAAATTTTTCTTTTAGTTACTGTCCTCCTACCTACATCTACACTTATTCCATCCAGGGGCTCAGATTAAGTTGTTGAGCACCCTTGCTTCTCTACCTATCTAAGAGTCTACCTAGATTAAGTTGTTTGGACAGACAATGATTCTCTATATTCTACAACAGGAAATTGAAACCTAGGGAGACCAAGATTAAGCTGTTTGGACCTCCCTTTAACTGAAAATTCTTCAAAAATGGAATAACTCCTCAAAATTGGAATATAGCAGAGGTACTTAGGCTGGCAGACTCTCATGGACACTTCTTTGGCCTGAGTATTAAATATGGAACATTGCAGCCTGCAGAGCATGACATATTTAGCATGTAAAAATGTCAAACATGAAAGATGAATACCTGGTATAAGCAGGAGGCTAACAGTGGCTCCACTTGGGGATGGCCTTTCCTTGTGAAAGGCCAAGAACAGCAGGTCAGAATGCGTTGATCTTCACTTGTTGTTGTACTCTGAAAACTTTCCTTTGCTGGTTGCTTTAACATGATAGTAGACCTTGAAGAGCTTATGGCCTTCACTTCGGGCTTCAACTGCAGCAAGCTTGTTGTCCAAACAGAAAACTGAAATCCTACCTACCTACTCTAACCAGCACTTACTTTGTTGTTAGGTGAAATGAAATAACCAGTGCATCCATTTAAGGATTATAAACATGAACGAGCTTTGCTGCTTGTGCTTGCTGGCAGAAAAACCTAAGATCTTGAAATTTGGTATGGCTTTGCTAATCTTTGAGAAGACCAGGAAATTGCTGACCTTCTTCCCTGAAACAAGAAACTGTACAAAAGGGTCTTGCAGCATATATACATTATTGCCGGACTGAATTAAAGAATTGTACAAAGGTTTGGGATCACTATCATGCCTTGGAATAGGGATATCATCAACATTCTGATACTGAGGCACACAGCCTGCTAATGGAGAGGAGCACCTCTTTACTTCATCATACCCCCTATTAGCACATGAATCATATAAAGCCTAAACTGATATTTGCAATTTGTTACAAGCAGGCTCATCTGGCCCTTGACTGATCTGTGCAGGCTGCTTCTCTTCTTCTTTGAAAATCTCAGATGGCTGAACACCAAGAGGCAGGGGATCCACTTGGATCACTTGGTCATGAACCGTCGCTCTCGAATTTTCCTCAATCTGATATTCAATGGCTCCTTGGGGCTGCAAAACTAGAGGCAATGTATTTTGAACACTAGTTTGGGCTTCCTTCAGGTGATCAATATCAATACTTGCTGATATTTGCTTATTAACTGTATGATATTTCTCCTTAATAGACTGAAAAGATTCAAAACAAAATGGTAAAGTTCCTTTGCTGAATTGAAAATTTTTTGCGCTTTCCTCCTTTACTTCATAGTTGAGATAGGCACGTTGATCATTACATTCAGGCTGCTGAGCCTGAACTGTGCTTTCTGCCAAAATAGGTTCTTCCTTTGCAAGGCTGATTTGGTCATTAGGAACATCATCATCATCATACTCATCATATTTTGGCAAGCAATTGAAAGAAGAGAAGATGTTATGTTCATATAGTATATTAGGAGATTGCTCCATCATGTATGGCTATACGAATATATCATCTATTTTGTGGTAGGTTTGTTCATGAATGTCATTACTTTCCTCTTGCAAAACAGATGTGTTCAAGTGCTCTAAATGTTCCACTTTCATTGTGATCATTTCCTCTGACCTTTGTAACCAACCATGAAGTCTTTCTTCTTGCTCTGCTTTGTGGTTTTCCTCCCTGACTTGCAGATTTGCCTCTATGTCCACTGCCATGTCCTACATTTGTTTCATAGTGGGGGGCTCCTTTCTCTTAAATGGAATTCTATTTCTGGGTCAAAAGCTCTTGGATAAAGCACTAGAGCTAAATTAGGGGGGGTCTAATATTCAAAGGCAGAGAATGATAAACTTGATTGAATCGATCATGAAATTGTTGAACAGATTCACTTGGATTTCATTTTAACTAATTATATTCTTTAATGAGCAAGAGGAAATTAAGTTTGATCGTACATATATCAAGGAAGAGCTTGGAAAATTGTTGAAGATTAGAGATGCTAGCCTCAGGCAATGCTTTAAACCAATTCATAACTTCACTTTGCAAAGAAAGGGCAAACAGCCTGATACTAACGTCCTCATCCTCTACTTCAAATATATTAAGATAGTCTTCAAAAGGCTTGGATATGCTTTTGGGTAGTAATACCATTCTCTCCATCAAATATTGGGAGATAGTCAGGATGATTTTTGGGTAGAGGATTAAGCACGGGAGGCAAAACAAGAGGCTTATATCTGTCAGGAACTTTACAAGGCACGGGAGTATGTACAGGGATTGGTTGAATGGGCTCAACATGAACAAGGATAGCTTGATTGGCTTTGACATTTGTTTCCTCCTTAGTTGTATGATGATTCTCAGCAGCTTTTAAAGGTTGTTGTTGTAATGTGGAAGGAGGCCTTTCAACAATATTTTCAAAAGGAAAGTCATGAAAATCTAATTTAAAATCATTTTTAAAATACAATATATACTACAAAAATTTATGGAAGAGAAAGAACATGACCTATTGGATAGTAATCCAGGTCAACAGCCTGATCTGCTCATATATTTCTCTTGGTTTCATTTCTCCAGTGGAGTCTTTATTATAAGGATTATGTGGAGTCACCAGGTGGATAAGTAAATCAACTTTGAAGGGCCTGATCTCTGTCCACCGCATAGATCAGGACTTAATATGCAATAAGAAGCAAAGTATTTTTTGATTTTTGAGATTTTTGTGATTTTTTGTGATTTTTCAAAATAAGTTTAGGATTTATTGGAAAGGAAAACTAATCAAAAATGGGGATTTACAGTAATAAACAGATGATTGTCCCCAGCGAAGTCGCCATTATGTTATCACTCAGGTTGTTCCTTTTGACTTCCAAGGGAATACGGCCGAGGTAACCACAAACCAACCTTTGGACTACATGTCCTAGCCTACCAACAGTCAGAGAGGGCTCTCTCTTTAGGATTTAACTTTGTTTAAGGGGTGATTTTAGGCTAAATATGATGCACATGGGTTTTGATTTGGTTTAGTGGGATGGTTGATCTTAATCAAACAGAGTTGACATGCAAAGTGTAAGAAGTTCAAACCATTGGGCATGGAGTCATGACTGTGAATTGAAGGGTTTTTTTCCTTTGGTAGAAGAAGGGAATATGGAGCAATATAGCTACACATGGCACAATGATTTATGCTGGAACAATGATGAAATGGAGATTAGGGAATGAGAGGCAATTAAGAATCTCTCATCCAGCCAAAGAGGGAAATTGGATGAATAATATCTAGGAGCAGTGAAGAATTCCCAGACAATATTCATATGTGAAGGAATTAGCTTAAAGATGTGCAATTAAGAATGCATATTCATCATTGATCTAGAGGAAAACATGGAAAGTTACAAGAATTGAGCTCAGAGGGCATGAAAACCAATTCTAGTCTATTATTTTTCCTGGAACTTAGATTATGATATATATTTGGTACAATTATGCATAAACTGATAAACGAAGGGAGGAAAAACTTATTAAACCATGAGCAAGCACGAGAATTCCATACCAATTTCTTTAGCCATTAAAAGCAAAACCAGCCAGTTCAGATGCAAGCATTCCAACAATCTTTGATTACAGAAGTTCTTAATATTTACAGTGTAGCTCTCAAAATGAGAGATCAACCAAACAACCCACCAACCCCTATTACATTGTTCAGGGCTATATTTATAGGAAAAATATCTACAACAAAGATCTGCTAGAAGATCGTTTTTAGGAAATAAATGCAGTTAACCTAACTTGTCTTATAAGTAATCAAGATATCTATCTAATGTTGCGCTAGGGAAAGCTGTTTCAAAAATGAGGCTATATGTCGTCCTTTGGCAGCGCTGCTTGTCCAATCTGCAATTACTACGCCCTCCACTTCTTATCTGCACCTCTTACTCGGTTCTGCTGCTCTTAAGTGACTCTGATTCCTATTAAATCTATTATGATTCAGTTTTAATGGCCTGTGACTCTGTTCTGGTATTCATTGACTTTGTTTGGATGGTCTTTAATGCTTTCCCAGCTCTGATATGGTCGATCTGATACTCTTTGTAGCTTCACTGATACTCTTTAATTGAATAATGAGCCTCTTCTTTTCTCTGATAGGCTAAAAACTGTTAAATTGCCCCTTTTCTACCCTTTCGAGGCAAAAACAACTGCTAAAAACAAAGATTTTCCATTTTGGACTATTTCCCGTAGCGATGCGTGATTAGCGCTAAGCGCTAATCGCGCATTGAAGATTTCCTCAGAATTTGATTCTGGGCCTCCGAAGCATCGATTTCACACTTGCACGCTTTTCTTTCGGCGGATGATGTCAGCGGTATGGTGGGTGACATCAGCGGTATGACGGGTGATGTCAGCATGATGTCAGCAGTGGGACCCAGTACAGATGATGACGTCAGCAGGGTGACATGGCAGGGTGACGTAGTAGGGTGCAGTACAATGGCAGGTGAGGTGGCGGCATCATCATGTGATGAAGTGGCAACAGGGGAGGGCGGTAAGCAGTTTGCGTCGGACCACTTTTGGTATTGGAGCAGTATGTGTCAGGGGCGGCCCGATGCAATGAAAAGCTAAAAAATGTCCCTGTGTACGACGGTGAAACCGTCAACCATCGAGCACTATTGTGCTGTTATGAAAGGGCGCCTGATATGCATGAGGGTCGTCAGATCTAGGAGAGACGATCCGACGATGGACGGGAGGGCAAGATGAGCGGGTCTTAAATAAAAAGCGTGCGTGATAAACATTGATTATTCGTGGCGGTGGGTGGGTTTTAGACTTTAGGTTTTATGGGTTAAGTGCGCGCTCGGGGTCATGGTTATTCATTGATCAAATATCAATGAAATCCAAAGGATATGCATGCGCGGGGTGTGGTAGGGTTTGGTGTGCGGGGGAGGGGTTTAGCATGGTTATTTATTTAACCAGAGGTTTAAACAAATCCCAAGGGAAACAAACGCGGAAGGGCTAATACCAAGGCCCCAGATAGACTTGGTATTTCCTAGACTTTTATTTATTCGGCTATAGTTGCCATGGGGTGGGATATTTAATATTTCTGGGTTTTTTATATAGTTTTCACATAGTAGGGTATAGGGGAATGAATAGGGGAACTAAATAATAAAGTTAGGAGTTAGTATGATGTGGTGGAGTGGAAATGTAAGGGGAATGATGGATTTGTGTAAAGATTATTTTTACACAAGAAATGTGGCTTCTTTTCACTAAGCCAACTCAGATGTCAACTTGGATTTTAAACAAGAATGGAATGAAAATGGACTTTTGGGCAAATCCCAAGGTCCTTAAGGGGATGTTAGTGAATGATTTGGGAAATAAGAAGAAAGGGGAGTTAGAGATGCCTTGCCTGATCTGATGAACATGAGAAAGTGCCACAAAACTGTGATCTGGATAGATATGACACTTGAAAATATGAAATGGATCACATATCTTGATTTCTGCAACCACAATACTACTTACCCAGCCTACTTTACCTAGCATTTTTTCTTCTTTTGGTTTGGGTGCACTTGAACTAGCAAACCCAACTTTTCGACTTTTTCTTTCATTTACTGTACTCCTACCTACATCTACACTTATTCCACCCAGGGGCTCAGATTAAGCTGTTGAGCACCCTTGCTTCTCTACCTATCTAAGAATCTGCCCAGATTAAGCTGTTTGGACAGACAATGATTCTCTATATTCTACAACAGGAAATTGAAACCCTAGGGAGACCAAGATTAAGCTGTTTGGACCTCCCTTTAACTGAAAATTCTTCAAAAATGGAATAACTCCTCAAAATTGGAATACAGCAGAGGCACTTAGGCTGGCAGACTCTCATGGACACTTCTTTGGCCTGAGTATTAAATATGGAACATTGCAGCCTGTAGAGCATGACATATTTAGCATGTAAAAATGTCAATCATGAAAGATGAATACCTGCTATGAGTAGGAGGCTAACAAGATGCATAGATACGACAGTCCGTGAAGCCCAAAATGAAGGAATCACACAACTACGAGAAACATAACACATAAGACTTGAGGAAGAAATATAACAGGGAAACCTTAGACTTCAAAAACTTGAAAAAGATTGGGTACGGCTAAGGGAGAAAAGTGCTTTGATGGATATGGAGGTCAAGAAGCTGGAAGATGAAATAAAGGAAGCATTTCTCGTCAAAAAACTAAGGATGGTAAGATAAGGCGCATACGATCATACTGACAAGTGGGAGAACTATCGTTGTGAACTGGTTAGTCTACTACCTTAGCTTAGACTGCATATCACCAATCGTAGTGACAAATATAGCATGTTGCAAATAGTAGAGTGCACGATGCCAACCACAACAATGGAAGGAGGGGATTCCCCATGAACCGTGGTGGAGGATGGGATGGAGCCCCACATGGATGGTGCGATCACCTGATTAGCAGCAAGAAAAATAGTCTTAGTGCTCCAGGTTGTTGAAAGTGAGCGCAGGACTATAAACTATTCTGCCAGGGAGCTATGTGATATTAGGGATGTGCGCAGAAGTAAACGGTCACAGGGTCCATGACCACACATGGAGGGTTTTGTTGCCGCATTGGTTGGCCAGAAAGTGACCATTCAAGTCACTATTCATGATGGGATGCCTGACATGAGGCCAAATGGACTGGGTAGTAGGCATTTAAGATGGGATTTATGGGCAAGATTTGGGAAAATCTGCCACCAAGAAATAAGTAATGGCCTAAAATTGGGGAGAACAGTCGAATTCAAATTCAGAAGGTGCTATAAAACACAAAGGGTTGGGCAGTGAACAAAACTTGGTCATTTGAGAATTGAGCACTTAAGAAGAGCACTGAGCATTGAGAGCTAACTGATAATTGAGCCCATGAGTTCGTGAGTGACAGAATACATGCTAGACACGATGAAAGAAACTAAGGATGGTTTGGGAATTGAAGAGGTAACCACCAGTGAGGCCGCGCAAACCCCAATGATGGAGGATGTTCCAAAAGGTGTCAGGGTTGTGATAGAAATCCCCAAATCACCACGAAGGCCGAGGCCCAAGAAAGATAAACAAGCAATGGCCCCTGTACGTGTGTCCCCAAGGAAACCACTATGAAAAAAGTTATCAATGGCAGAAAAAGAGAAAGTTGTCATGATTGACACGGATGAGGAAGAGGAAGATCTGTAGGCCCTGACCATCATAGAAGAAGAAGACAAAGATATGGAGGATGATATTCAACCTATACGCTCTACAACAAAACTGCCCGAATATTTCCCTCCATAGAAAGGGAAGACCAAGGTACTGAACGACCTGGACAAAAATAAGAGCTCACTCTAGACCTCGCTCCTCCTTGATGACATAGTGTTTGAAGGCACGCACCTGGGCCACGTGCCAACTCTGAATTTTGAATATTGGGACCTCACTGACCATGAGAAGTTCCCCCATGTAGAGAGTGGGAACCTATTGAAGTAGAACACTGAGGGGGTGGTGACAATGTTAGAGCCACGAAAGTGGTTGCATGGTGTGGAAAAGGTTGGGTTGTTGCACTTACTATGGGTACCAAATTTCCACCGTGTGCCCATCACCATTTTCATCATCAGGCAGCTACTCTTCTTGGTGCATGATTGGTATCTCTGGCTGGAGGAGCCTATCCCCATCTTGGCAGACCTAATTCACCGCATTTCTAGGCTCCCCTGCAAAGGGAAGGACCCTGGAACCATAACCGAAGTAAGGGGTGGTGATTTTGCCCTTGCAGAAGCCATGAAGACAAAATACAAGCTGGAGAAGAAGAAGAGGGGCTACGCCATCTCCAACATCAAGGAAAAATGGATCTACGTAGTAACCCAAATCTTGGCCGGCAAAGTTATGAGGAAGTGTCGCGCCAATGAGGTATTGGCGTTGGTGGTCACACTAGCCGAGCAGTGCATGGAGCGAGTCCAATACAACTGGTTTGAATTCCTTTGTGAGGAATTTTTTAAGAACTGTCGTGAAGCCCAGGAGCAGGGAAAAACCTTCCACTACACGTGGTTGATGTTATCCATAATGCTCATAGAGGGGGAATTGCCGAAGGTTAGCCAATTCCCCATCATTGATAGAGAATTACTAGAGGCCGCGAAGTACGCTTTGCTCTGGGCCAAAAAGGATGCGAAGAGGATACGCAACACAAAAATCTTCTGGTTTCTCATGGAGATGAGAATCTGGATGTGGATCAATCGGAGGCTACGCCTATCGCCTATATTGTACAACAGTTTATAGATTTTTGTATAATTCAAATCCGACATGCATAATGTATACATTAGGGCATGCAAGGATACAATGAAGTAATGGACGAAGCTCCCATTTATCGCCACTAATGACACCATCTTCACTGTCTTGGATACATGGCCTACGGAATAGTGCACCCCAGGCATGGAAGAACTTGAGAGGGTGGCAACGTAGAAGAAGAAGGATGATGCCAAGCTGCGCATCACACAATTGGCTGAGAAAAGGCAGCAGGAAATAGAAACAACTAAGGAAAGGGCGCGCGGGAAGCGACACAGAAAACTGCAGAGCAGAAAAAGGTTGCAGAAGCAATAGCAACAGCACCAGTGGTAGAAGAAGAAATATTGAAGATGGATGAGGACCAAGCAATGTCCTCACAGGGGAAGGAGGTAGGGGAAGTAGAAGAAATAGAAGGGAGGATGGACCCAAGGACCGAGTGCACACAACTTAAGTGCCCACACATGGTAGAGAGAACAATACCAAGGAAGAAGGTTAAGGCCTCGAAGTTGGCCATTGACCTGATCACCTTAACTGAAGGTGACCTCCACGACATCAGCGAGAAGGTTCACAATGTCAAAAATGAGGCCCTTTAGGACTTTATGTAGGAGCACCAGACTATTTTGGGGGCCCTCAAGGTATAGTTTTTAACCCTATATAGAAATTACCTGCATATGAATTCCAAAACACAGAAAATAAACAATGCGAGAGCATAACACATAAAACACATATACATAAAGATTTTCCCCTAGATCCCAAAATTGGGACTACCAACTTGATTTTTCATTATATTCCTTTCAATGTTACAATACATATTTATACATGCCAAAGGATCCAATACCATGGACCGAAAACCATCATTTCAAAAACCATGGACCAAAAACCATCAGATACAAAACCATGTGTGAAAATCATGCACACAACCATAGGTAGGTCTTCCCAACCTAACATAGCGTCCAAAACCAAAATTTTCCAGGCACTAACCTTGACCCCATAGAGTGGAGTTACTTTCACCCCTCAAAACCCCTATGACTCCCCTCGCTACACAATTGGTGCAACGAAAGGGGGACTCCGCCCCCCTTCTAACCCCCCAGTTAACTACATGGTCTAGTCGTGGAAAGACTATAACACAACCAAACATTCTCCCACTTGTTATTTTCTTTCCACAAGGGTCCAAAAGAGAGCTTAGTCATTTATCTAGCCCTGCAACATCCATTGTTTCTCTACACCAAGAGAACTTCTCAAAGCTCATAGATTTTTTCAATGAATCTGCAGTACTCTTCAAAGTGTCAAACTTTACTAGCAACACCTTTTTGTCTTCTATCATATCCCTCACGAAGTGATACTGAACATCAATGTGCTTTGTCTTTGAATGATATGCAAGGTTCTTTGCCAAGAAAATTTCACTTTGGCTATCACAGTCTATCCTTATAGCTCCCTGTACTAACCCCATATTTTAACACAATCTCTACAACCAAACTACTTCCTTGCTTGCATGAGTGACTGCCATGTATTCTGCCTCTGTAGTTGATAGTTCCACTACAGATTGCTTCTTACACATCCAACTGACTGCACCTCCTAATAGGTTAAACACATACCCAGTTGTAGATCTTCTCTAATACAGATCTCCAACCCAGTCTGCATCAACAAAGCCACGAATATCCAACACTCTGTCCAATCCTGGTCTTCCTTGATAGCACAAACCATAATCACTAGTTCCATGAAAATACCTGAAAAGTTGCTTCACTATTGTCTAGTGCTCCTTCCATGGTTTTGACATAAACCTGCTCAATACTCCCATTGCATACAAAACCATGTGTAAAAATCATGCAGGGAACCATAGGTAGGTTCACCCAACCTAACATAGGGGTTAGTACCTCAGACCCCATAGAGTGGGGTACTTACACCCCTCAAACCCCTATAACTCCCCCTACTACGCAATCGACACAACAAAGGGGGGGCTCTACCCCCATTCTAACCCCCTAGTTAACTACGTGGGCTAGTCATGGAAACAATATAACACAACCCAACATAAAGTGTAGTTACAAGAGTTACAGGTGTAGCCGCCTCAGGTGGGTAGCCTATTGACCGAACTTGTTGTAGGATCCTTGGTAGTAGAGCATATGTTGTGTGCATAGATGGAAAACACCATAATGTTACCTGAAGTAGCCCTAGTAGCAACAAATGAGACTGACAGATTTGCGGTTAACATTTTCAAAGGCCTTGGCATTAATTTGGCTACCCTTCCATGAGAGACATTGTATCTACTATAGGATGGGATAACGGTAGAGCTACGCGCTAGGGAGAGCCACACAATCCAAGTTCTCAATGAACAACATATCAACATGGAAAAACTCAATCTATAGTGTGATGAATTGGTGTCGCAGAACCAACAGTTGGTGCAAGTGGTAGATGACACTTGTCAATGCATCCCGGAGTTGGCCATCCTAGGAGATCTACCAGCAGAGGTACAGATTCATAGGTTGGCAACCAAATTCTACGAGGCTATAGAAGAAATGACTACAGTTCAGTTGGAGCTAAATCTTCAAATCATCAAGCTGCGGTTAAATGCGCAACCTTCCACTCCCCTAGAGATCTGAGAATAGCATGCTAGTGCTATTGCAACGGGATTGGAAGAAATTGGACGTGCAGTGAAGGACTGTACCACTTTGTTGGAGCAAGCACTTGAGGTCCTCACAACTCTGTAGGAGGACCCCAACTTCTAGCGCCTCGAGACAAAGGCATGAGAACTCCAATAGCAATATGACAGTGTCTGAGGAAGTGCGCAGATAGTAGTCCTCACTCAGTGGCTTGCGAAGATGCAGCAGGCGAAGGCACTAAAGGAGCAGGTGGATGTGGCTCATAAAGTGTGTCTACTCCTGGTGTCGGTGTGTGGCTCTTCCTCCATTCATTCTTCCCCCAGTTGAATGCCAAAGGATGGTCTAAATAAAATTGGGTGGCAAACTTTACAACATTTGGCCACCTGGCGTCTTGGATTGAGGTGTGATTTTGGATGGGCGGAGGTCCCAAGGTGAAACCCATCGGCCTCCCCAATTACCCTACTAGTATTTGCATTTTGTTGCATTTTTTTCTTTTAAAATTGGTGCATTTTACTATGGGGGCTTTTGGCCATTAGTAGGTTGTGGTTTCGTTGCAACAGGCAAGCCAACCATGTGGCCAATGTTATCACTCGGGTTGTCCCTAGGCTCCTGAAGGGATACGGCCGAGGTAACCACAAACCAATCTTTGGATTGCAAGTTCTAGCCCACCTGCAATTAGAGAGGGCTCTCTCTTAATGATTTAACTTTGTTGATGATGATTTTAGGCTAGTTGTTGAGTTCAGGGGTTTTGATTTTTTGTTTGGATGGAAGATGCATGTAAGGAAGATAATTCCAAGCAGAGTGGCAAGGTAAGGTGTGATAAGTTTCAAACCATTGGGCATGGAGTCATGCATTAAGGCTTGCTATTGCATTTTCTTGGTCACAAGAGGATTATGGAGCGAGATAGCCACACATGAGACAATTATCAATTTGCTGAGAGGATGGAATGATGGTCAGGGATGAAAGGCAATCAAGAATATTTCATCAAAACTAACAGGGAGGAGAAGTGAGTGAATGGTTGTCTAGGAGCAATTAAGAATTCCTAAACTATCATTCATAAGTGAAAGAAACAGCGTAAACAATATCATTTAAGTATGTGTGTTCATAACTATTCCTGATGAAAACATGAAAAAATTGCAGAAATTGAGCCTAAGGTGCAGCTAAGCAAATCCTAAACTATTCTTCTTTTCTGCAATTTAGATGGCGGATTGATGATAAAACAAACATGAAAAAACTAAAAGAGTTAAGAAACACTTATTGAACCATGTAGAAGCACAGGAATTCCACAGTCACTCCTCGGCCAATTAAACACAGCAGACAGTTTCAGAATCCATGCTTTCAGCAGTCTTTGATTATAGAAAGTATCACATTTACAGTGCGAGTCTCTGCTCAAGGTGTAGAAATTTTGAATAACTTAACACATATTCAACAGAGATTATCCTGATCATGTACTATTGCGGAAAAAATACACAACACATAAGCTCCTCTACGTTGATCATCAATATAATAGCATCAATAACAATAAAACATCAAGAGCATTCACACATTAACACAGTATGTATCCCGGGGAAA
This sequence comes from Pinus taeda, assembly GCA_000404065.3. Classification (NCBI taxonomy): domain Eukaryota; kingdom Viridiplantae; phylum Streptophyta; class Pinopsida; order Pinales; family Pinaceae; genus Pinus; species Pinus taeda. The sequence goes on along the minus strand of APFE030264996.1, from coordinate 18,421 downwards.
GCATCTCGCTAAAAACCCCAACTATCTGTATATTAATGTTTGAGTCATGTAACATTACACAGCATAATACTTCTCACAAGTATCTCCACCTCTGTTACACACAATACAGCTCAGATCTGAATCAATCACTGGCTCAAATCTCCTTCGCTGCTTGCCTGCCTCCGCTGCTCAATACCTGCTCAAGAACTGATGATAATTCCAAGGCAACCACGTCTTTACTTGGCTAAATCACGTGAGAACAAGCTACAATGTGGGCATACTCAATCCCCTGATTTGTGCAAGATCTGGTGCACAACTATAGTCACAATTGATAGCAATCTGATTCTCTAACACCTGTCCCTGCTGAACTGAACATGCACTGACATGCAACTGAGTTAAACTGATGTATTCATTAGTTGTATTATGAGTTAATAACTTGTGAATTAATTAATAACTAATTCACCCAACTCATCTCTAGTCTATTCGCCAGTTAGACTAAATACAACCAGTTTAACAAAGCTAAACTGAACACAACTCCATCAACTGCACCTCCAGTCCACTAAACTCAACTCACTTGAGTTCTAACTGAAGTCATGCATGCAAATATTCAACTAACCCATAAGAACCACGTATTTCCTTCATGCAATTGCATGTGCCACATCCGTAGCTCGAACTGAAGTGCTCCAAGAGAATAAGACAAAGTTTATAGTCCAAATATTATTGTGAGATAATAATATTTGACTTTTCTATTTTTGACAGCCAGTCTAAAAATAGACTTGATCACTCACACTGTGATCACTCACACTTTCATCAAAAATAGAAGTCCATCTATTTTCTCAACTTGATCAATCATCCATAAACAGCAACCTGCAATCCATAGACATGATCCATATGTCTAAAAATAGACATAGTCTAAAAATAGACTTGCGCCAAAAATAGCCTGCGGGCCCACTTAGTGAAGGCGACTCTTTTCACTAAGCTCCATCATCTTGTTGCAATCTCAACAAGCATTTCTTGTTGCACACTTTTCAACACATAAAAGGTTAAAGAGTCAATTGAGGCTCAAGAAACTATTTATACAATTGTGTCATAAACTTCACAAGTCCAAAATGCTTCTCCAAAAAGTGTCCCAGAATTTATCACAATTTCTCAAGACATACATCAAGAGCGAGTTGAAGATATTCTATAGACACCAAGTTCTTCAATACAAGTTATGAAGGATATTTCTCAGAAATGTCATTTTTCTTCTTTTATTTTCAAACTAGTCTCTGAGGTTGAACTAGTTACTAAACGTGTACATTCATTAAGTGAATATTATTTTAATTCTTAGACTAAATCAATTACTAAGAGGTCTAGGAAACAAAATCATCACTCTATTGAAATAGTGACATAACTCAGTTGGAAGGCTACGAGAGACCCTCAAGAAAAAATGCAAGAATCAATATCAACATTGGGAGCTTTTGTTAATTGCACTCAAAACTTAGTTGACAATTCATTTCAAGAATCTAAGAAAAAAATAAACAAAATTAAAGAACTTGCAAAACAATTGTACCGATGTAAGTTATTTAGTGAAACTTAGTGGCAATACCATGTCTCAAAAATTAGAGAAGGATTCACTATAGTGATAAAACTAATTCAGGCTAAACGCAATTTTGAAAAATCAGATTTAAGACAAAATTGGAGAAACATATTGGTAGATTCATGTAACAAACAGGCCCAAGAAATTGAATATATAAAGAAATTTCATAGCGATGAAATAAGAATCCTAAAAGAAGAGTCATATACCAATTTGCAAACCATTTCATCAACATATGATTTAATCTCTTTAATAAAAAAACACAACAAATCCAAGAAACTGTTGCAAGTATCAATGTTTTTAAAGAACAAGCCTTAATGATCAATGGATAGCTCAAAGGGTTACAAAATAAATTCTTCAAACAAATGGATAAAATTTACAGGTTCTTTTATGAGTTAGTATCCCTCGCTACTAATATTGATGCTTTGATAGAGGATGACAAGTTAAGCAGTCAGATATTTGGCATAATTGTTGATTGTGAAAAAAAAAATTAACCCTGAGAACATAGAGAAATTATCCAAGAATGATAAGAAGACCATGTGGGCTTCATTAGTAGAAAGGGATTCAAATTGTAAATAATTTAAAGAATGGATTGAGCAATCTATCAATATTTTTGAAATTGTATGGGATGTTGGACTTGATATCATAGATAAATTTGATACAACTACCCCTCAAGCTTTCAGAAAAACACAACTAGGAGTAATCATTCAATTGGCAGTAGAGAAGAATAAAACAATTGATGCATGGAAATCATAGAAGTAAAAGAATGGGATGAACAAAAGTTACATGTTATGCTCTTGACCTACGAGAAAATTCCATAATACCAAATATGTGAAGGAATACAACCCAGAACACAGAAAAAAATGAGAAGAAAAATAAATGTTTTATTATTCGGAGATGAAATCAATGTTCGCTTGCCTCTTTGAGGGGGAAACCTCCAGCAGAGCAGAGCTCAATTACAAAATAAGACAAGACACTTCTCAATGGGAATCTATATCCTTTATATAGGATTCATACATACAATACCATGGGTCAATACCATGGTTCTCTCAATACCATCTATCTAATACCATGGCTCATTTGCAACTAACTATGGTCCCTTTCTTAAATGCGGGGCAACCACTTACAATTATTAATACGAGATTTATTGGCTCTTTAACTAACTATAACTATGACTTGACCCTATTACATAAATAAAGGGGTGAGCGTTGGACCCTAACATGCCCTTCCCCATAAAAGTAGCCTTGTCCTCAAGGCTGAAGCTGCGGAAACTGCTGAAGAATAATGGTTCGTTCCCAGGTCGGATCTTCTGGAGAGGTGTCTTTGCACAATACGAGGACTTCCTTGATCGTGCGGTTGCGCAGATGTTGTTCTCGCGTATCTAGGACCTGTTCAGGTTGGAGCCAGAGTGAATTTTCTTCATCCAATTCAAGTAGACTGGTTTGAATTCTACAATTATTCCCCACCACTTTCTTGAGGCATGATACATGGAAGACTAGTTGGATTTTTGAAGTTTGTGGCAAGACTATCTTGTAGGCTACTGCTCCAATGTGTTGAAGTATTTGATAAGATCCATAGAATTTTGGAGCTAATCTTTGATAGCCCTTGTCTTTGAGTGATGTTTCCTTATATGGTTACAGCCTCAAGAACACCTGATCCCCTTCTTGAAATGTGTGCTCTGAACGATGTTGGTATGCTTGTTGCTTCATGAGATTTTGAGCTTGATGGAGATTATCTTTTAGATGGGCTAGCATGGTTGCACGGTTCTGTAGGAGTTGATCCACTGCTTGCACCTTAGAGCATCTAGGGATATAAGAAGTAGGTGAAGGTGGGAGTTGACCACACACTACTTCATATGGAGTCATCTTGGTGGCTACATGATAGTTATTATTATACCACCATTCAACTAGAGGTAGCCACTATGCCCATTGATGTTACTTTTCTGAAGTGAAGCACCTTAGGTATGTCTCCAAACATTTGTTGACTGCTTCAGTTTGACCATCAGTTTGGGGATGATAGGAAGTACTTAGTTGGAGTTGGGTGCCTTGTAGCTTGAAAAGTTCTTTCCAAAAGTTACTGGTGAAAGTCGGGTCACGATTAGACACAATGGAAGTGGGCATGCCATGTAGTTTGAAGATATGGTCCATGAAAGCTTGAGCCACCAAATTGGGGGTAAATGGGTGGGGTAGAGCACAAAAATGAGCATATTTAGAAATTTTGTCCACAACCACCATGATGAATGACTTATTGCCTGACTTTGGAAGACCAATAATGAAATCCATAGAAACATCCGTCCAGATTGAGGCAGGGATGGGAATTGGTTGTAAGGTGCTTGGTGAATTGACTATTTCTCCTTTGTGGCATTGACACACATCACATTCAGCTACAAAAGTAAGAATGTTAGTTTTGATTCCTATCCAAAAGAAATAATGATGAGACTGAGCATAAGTCTTCTGAAAGCTTGCATGGCCTACAGTGGGAGATGAGTGCAACTCTGCCAAAATGTGTGTTTTGAGGGTGGATGTCGGTGATATAACTACTTTATCCTTGTAGCGAAGAATCTCATCCTTCCAAGAGTAGCAACTAAGGAATTAGGATCTACTCTCAAGTTATTAATGAGTTGGGAGAGAGAGGGATGTGAAAACCATTCCTTGTAGGCTTCTTCAATCCATTTTGGTATGGAAAGAGAGATTGATAACAGGGTGCTTTCATCCTCAAGTTGGTGTGATAAAGCATCCGCTACTACATTGTCACACCATTTCTTGTAAATTATCTCATAATCATATCCCAGTATTTTGGCTAGTTGTTGGCTTGTTGGGGCCTAACCCAGGTTCAGAGGTGATTTAGCCAGACAAATCCCGGTACTACTAGCCCTTTCCGCAACAGTCCGCAAAGTGCGGACTGAGGTCTCACCCGAAGTAGTATCGGAGGGTGCTAGAACCAGGTTTCCGCACCCTAGAGATGTCTTATGAGTTCAAGTGGTCCTTGGTTCAACCCTGCACGCATGTCGCTATGCGCACATACCCATTCCTCGCAGCCTAGGGTTCTGCCTTCGCGCAGCCCTACTTGGGGGCAGAACAGTGTTATTACCCAATTCCTTACTAGTGATCCAATATTAGTTGATTAACTTAGCTTATTTCTATGCTTTTAGTTATACTTAATAATATTCACAATTCATACAAGTGTGCATGGTAACAAAACAATATATTCATAAATGATATCAAACATGTAATAACTCAGAACAAATACACAAAATTGGTAACAAAAACTTTCTTTATTAATCTCTTCTCTGATTACAGTTTCGACCCCACCCTGCGCACTCAGCTACAGGGGTCTACGCACTCAATTGTGGACTTTACTAGGCCTCTACACACTCAGCTGTAGAGCCTTTTCCTACTCTACAACTTAAGACACACTTCGCACTTCGACTTAATCTCTAAGACCTTTCATGCCCATTCTCTATTAGACGTCTTACAACTTAGAGCCTCACTCTATTTATCAATTCCATGGTCTGCGGACCATGGGTGGGCTGACACTTCATTCAAAACTAGGGCTGACAACCCTATGACTCTAACATACATTTCACACTCGCAATTCGCGGAGCTTTACAACAATATCAACTAGAACTTGGGATTTGAGCCCCGAAACATGCCATGGGGGGTTTCCATGCCCAATAGGCCCCCAACAAAAAAATCATGACTCGCCCTTGAGTCACTCTGTCGGTGTGGCGATCTTGGCATGGAGCTCCTCCAACTGTCCTCAAATTGTGCTGATGTCGGCAGTGCACTACGCCGCTGCTTGCTGAATCTGTTACATCCTCTATTCTGAGACCTCCATGTCTGGATTGTTTCCCTACATCTGTATTGGCATCTGCTACGTATTTTTATAGTCACGTGCCTTTGTCCAACTCCTCGGAGTATGAACACTGTGCTTTGGTCGGCTAGTTAGATAGCCAACCCACCCATGTAGGGTTTCAAGTGGCTGCCATTTGCTTTGCCTGGGAAGGGTTCTCCATTTAGTTTGACTCATTGGATCGCACTTCCATCTGTGACCTGCTTAACCACGTATGGTCCCAGCCAATGCATTCTAAATTTTCCCAAAAAAATTTCAAACTTATTGTCATACAGCAGCACTAAGTCATTTACCTTGAAGGTGTGCAACTTGATATGGTGGTCATGTTAGGATTTTTCACACTGCTTTTATACCTGTTGATGAGACCTAGCCAAGAACCATTCTTCCTCAAGTTCTTCCAATTGCACGAGCCTTTCCTCTAGAGCTTCGCGGTCTGTCATCCCTGTGAGCGCTTCTATGTGCAAACTAGGTATGATATATTCCATTGGCCTGATAGCTTCCACGCCATAAACTAACCGGAAAGGTGTTTGTCTTGTCAGTTTCTTGCACGTTTTCATGTAAGCCCGTAGCACTGCAAGTACACTCGACTCCCAATCGCTTCACTGTGCGTTGCACACTTTGGTTAGTGCAGTCTCCAGTATTTTGTTAAAGGCTTCTACAGTCCCATTAGCTTGTGGGTGGTACAGTGTACTTTTATGATGATACACCTGGAATTCTTTTGTGAGCACGCTGATGGTTTCATTCAGGAAATGTGTTCCACAATCACTCATTAAGATTTTTGGATAGCCAAATCGGGTCAACACGTTTTCGAACAAAAACTTCACAGCTGTAGTGGCCATGTAGTCTTTGACCAGCTGCACTTCCACCCATCGTGTAGGTACTCTATCACAGTGATGATGTAGCGTGCACCCGTCTTTCCCTAAGGTTTGATAGGTCCCACAAAGTCAATTTCCCATTTCTCGAACAGATGCAGTTTCAGTTGCGGATTCAACGACATCTCATCCCTTCACAATGGTTTTTGGTCCTTTGACATATATCGTAGGCCTTACAGTATGCTTTTGAATCCTGGTGAAGGGTTGGCCACCATAACCCTACGGGAAGAATCTTTTGTGCAGTTGTGCATCCTACATAGTGTCCTCTTGCAGCACCCCCATGTGCTTCCACGAGGATCTGACTTCATTCAAATTCAAGTATGTATCTTCACAATATCTCATCATTTCCCATTTTGTATAGGTTCCCAACGATGACAGAAAAGTCTGCCACGCGCACCACCAATTCCTTCTTTTGTGTGACGGAGTATTCCTTCGGTGCAGTCCCTATTGTCAGAAAGAGGACTATATCTTCGAAGTGCTCGTCCGCGATGCGCACTGCAAAGAGCTGTGCATTAGGTAATCCTTCCTCCAAACTAGTAGGTTCCTCGCCCGTCTCAATACGCGACAAGTGATTCGGTCCTATGTTCAGGCATCCAGGTTTGACCACGACCTCAAAATCATATTCTTGAAACAATAAGAGCCACCTGCATATGCGCCCCCCCAACATAGGCTTATTGAACAAGTATTTCGGTGTAGAATGGTCTGTGTACATCTTGAAATGTCCTCCTAGCAAATAGTGTCTGTATTTTTGGAGCGCATACACCATCGCTAACCCCTCACGCTTGGTTGTGGAATAGTTCTTCTCGGCTTTAGACAATCTACGACTTGCAAATGCAATCAGGTGGTCCAAGCCCTCGCCGCCCTCTTGTGTGAGCACTACTCCCAGCACAATACATGACGCATCAACATGGACATGAAACTCCACATCCCATTTTGGGAAGACCAAGATTGGAGCGGAGGCCAATTTCCCCTTTAGGACATCCAAGCTCTTCATGCAATCATCATTCCAGCAGAATGTGACATCTTTTTTCAATAGTTTTTCCATCGTCACAGTGATTTAGGCATAGCTTTTAATGAACTTCCTGTAGTATACTGTGTGTACAAAAGTAGCGCACAACTGTTTAACACTTTGCGGTGCTTCCAAATTTAGAATTATTGCAATCTTCACAGGGTCCACCATCAGCCCATGTTTACAGACCATGTGTCCCAACAGGTTTCTAAAGGGAATGAGGAATGTGCACTTCTTAAGGTTTAGTGCAATCTGGTGTCATTGGCAACTATCCAACATTAAGCGTAAGCTTGCTACATGGTGTTTAACTAATCTGAAGATAGTTGAGTCATCTAGATAGACCTCCAGGAACTTGTGGATGTATTCTTTGAATGTAGCAACAATGATGTGCAAAACGATGGCTAGAGTGTTCTTTAATCCAAATGGCATAACGATGTATTGAAAGCAGCCCCATTCCATTGTGAAGGTCGTCTTGCTCCTATATTTCGGCATGATTTTGATCTGGTGGTACCCTAAGAACCCATCCATGAACGAATATGCTTCTTGTCCACCAACATTTTCCAATACTTCATCTGTGAACGGTGTCGGGAATGGGTCGTGTACATAGGAATCATTCAGCTTCCTAAGGTCCATGCATATTCTTATTTTGCCTTTCTTCTTTTTCTCCTGTACTACCATAGGGCTCACCCATTCGGATTCTTCCATCAGCTCAATAATTCCGGCTGCGAGCATTTTGTCTAATTCTACGCGGACCTTTTCCTTGTACTTTGGATTCAATCGGTAAGGCCTCTGCTTGACTAGCTTCACGTTGACTTTTAGAGTGATCTTCATCATCCCTAAGTCGCCAACGATCCCTTTTAAATCTGTAATTTTGGTCAGGAATAAGTCTTGGTATTCGCGGAGTAACCCAGTGACCTTATCCATCGTGGCATCATCCCAATAGTCACCGAGCGTTGCATACTTTGGTTCCGCCTCCGTCACAATGTTTACCTGCTTCGTTTGTAGTGGCGCGATGATGTCAGGATCCTCAATCAGTGGTCCTTGAACCTTGCAACAGCCTTCAATTTTGGGAATGTTAATATTCAGTGGTTCCTCATCATCCTCCTCAATATTTACATTGTAACACTCCAACGCGCAGCTCAGCTGTGTCGCCCATTCCGGCTGAAGCACTTCCATTACCTCCTGGGGTATTTTGAAGATAGATTCTTTCATTGCTTGTAGCGCATCATCAACAGTATCCCACCAATGATCTTCAAACATGAAGGTTAACAGGAATCCTTCACGCAAGATGTCCCTTCTCTCGTGCCATGGTGGAGCTCTGTCCTAGCATACCAATTCATGTGTATGACATCCAGAGTGTGACAGAACAAATGCACCCATTCAAGTTGTGTCTCTTCCCTATAGACATTGGTCCATTTCGCGAGGTGTGTACGTGGATCATCCCGCTTGTCATACTTTTCTACTAGTCGCATTTACGGTTTCCAAAATTGTAGGCACATCATCCTTCTGCATCCGCGCCAGTCTTGAAAGCTTCTCTGATGCATAGCCCACCACCTTGCGGGCGTAGCGCATAGTGCCCATTTCAGAGAATCAAAATGTTTTTTTTCTGGCATTTCTCTTTCAAATTTGTTTAGGAATTCATCCATCGTTATCAACCCGTCATACATAGGCAGATCCCTTACCTCTGTTGTCACACAGCGCAGTGATCTTACCATCATGTTGCAATTGAGCATGGTTACCTCGTGTAATCAGTTATGCCATCATTCTATTTCCTCAGCTGAATATGATGTGCAGGAGCTTTCTCACTCCCACAAAATCCTGCCATCCACCATAGGATTTACCCAATCCTGTTCCCGAGTGGTTATCTTGTAGATATAGTCTAGATCATCGTCGCTTTCGTCATCGTGCACTGGCTCTGTGTAGCGCGATCCTTTCGCAACTATGCGCTGTGACTTTTTATCAAAAATCATTTTGCACTTCTTTAGGTTTATCACTCTGTTCATATCAGTGGCCCAATCGATTCCCAGTAGTGCAGGATAGGGATTGTTGTCATCGACAATTTCTATCACTTCGAAATCTGCAAGCGCGCTCGTACCTTCGATGTCTACCATTATTCCCTGCAATCTTCGCATCAATAGGATCTTCTATTGGTTCGGTATTCGCAATTGAATAGGCGAACATTGCAACGTGGGCCTGCCCATGCGCTCCCATGTCTGCTTTTGTAGTACGTTTGCATCCGATCCTAAATCAAGAATCACTTGATCCATTTCATATTCCCCGATTTGCACAGTCAATCTCATCTCCCTTCCTGTTCGTGTTGTATTCTTCCCGAGCTTCTGGACTACGCACGACTCTCCTGACCCAACGCACCTAGTGATGAGTTCCTGCAGTCCCTTCACAACCTTGCTGTTGCGCAACAGCTTTATGCATGTCTCCAAAAAGGTAGTAAGCATTAACAGGTCCATCTCTAGTTCTACTTTGTCTTTACTACCTAAAGTGGAGGCCTCCGTGAAGCTCTTAGCTTCCATGAATGTCTCCTTTGCATGCTCCAAATCGAACTCTGGTTCCTTTGTAGGAGCCTTGAAAACCCAAGCACTTTCTTCGAGTCGCTTGCCCTTGTCATCTCTTATCATAATACCGCTTCAAAGCACGATGTTTACATTCGAGTCCTCTTCGCGCAGCTCAAGCCTCGTCATTTGCAAATTCTGAGTTGCGGGAAACTAGAGTATTCCTTTATCATGCAACCTTGCTATCAATGTGGGGCAGTCCTCCATCTCATGATCAAACTGGGTACAATATAAACATGATGCCCTCGTCGGATTTGTACAATCATGGGCATAATGCCCTGGCCATCTGTAATTATAACAAATCAACTTTACGCGACTCCTTCCTGGTCCCATTCCACCTTGACCTCGTTCGCACCCCTGAAATCCAACGCACGCCATCCCTGTATTTGGATCGAGGGCTCGTGTTTCAGTCTAAACTCTATAGGCAAGAGTCGAATCCATCATCAGTTCATAACTTCTACATGTGCATTCATCATGGCCTGCTGATCTGCATAAATTACATAACAACTGTTGGGACGTCTGTGTATACTTTTGTAATAGGTGAGAGTTATTTGTAGCATGCTTCCCTCCTATCTGACAAATCGTGCACCATAATGTAGGAACCGTGCTCGGTCCTGCTTGTGCCTCTGGTCTCAATGGCATTGGCCCTCCTCCCACTAGGTAGTTTGCAAAGACTGAAAAATGGTCCTTGGCATGCCCCTGGCCTTTACATTTTATGCACCATACCTCCTCGTGCACCTTTGGCCGAGTTGTTCTGTCCTGTTTCAAACTCTGCATTTCCAGACACAAATTTTTCAGTTGCGCGTGGATTTTTTGGACTCCCAGGCCAGGATCTTGTATTGGGGTCTCATGTAGTCTCATTGCAATCTCCAAAGCTTCGTCCTGGGTGGATAACTTCTATTGTGACAACGCCATCCTTAGATGTGGCGTTAGTGACGCTACAAACCATGCACGGTGCTGCCCATCTATGAAGGTCATGTTGGCTTCGCGAATCAAGCCCTTCGGTCTCTGATCTAGTTCCCCAAGGGTCTTGCCTAGAAGCCTCGCAATTTCCTTAAACCTGATAATCGACTGTGTCTCTGATTTTGGCCTGCTAAATTCCTTGTTCAAAATGCAGCTTGGATATCTGCAACCCATGCATTTGGATTATCATTGGAATGCTTAATGTACCATGTCAGTGTGTGATCCTGCAACGTGCTTACCAGCGTTGCCTTCTTTATATTGTCATCCATGACTCCTTGTGCTTCCCATACAGCCTTTACCATGAACCAAAATTGGTCCAGATCTTCGTTCCCTACTCCTTTCAACACCGGAAATTTTATCGCGCTCGCCATATTGAACTGTGGTGGTGGCAAAGGTGGTTGGGCGAAGATGGGGGTGAATATGGTGAGACTGGGGGTGGTGTAGGTGGAGGTGGTATGTGCGGAATTCACTGCCTTATCAGTCTGATCACACTTTTTGGTGAAACTTTTGCGAGCTCTTCCTCGCTTTCTCACTGAGGTGAAATCAAGGGGCTATTCCCTATCTCTATGCTACCTTCGTTTCTATAGATCCTCCCACTAGTGCCAAACATCAATTTCTTTGCATAACCCGCTTTCACACAATAACATTTTAATCCAAGTGTTCAAAGATTTAATGTACTTACCTCGTGGTCCTTTGAGCAAGCGTCATTCCGCCTCACTATAGCTGACTAAAGTATCTACCGTGAACTCAGTCATAAACCCTCCTATAATTCGATTGAGTCAATGGTCCACAACATGCACAATCTTATCTTCTGATGCTTCTAGTCTGTGCACCAACTCTGGATTCCACACAATTGGTTTGTCGAGCTTACACCTTCCTTGACTGCCTACTAGCTTCGTGATCCACTCGTACATCTCAGAGGGGAAGGATTCAAAGAAAATTTCATGGATTTTCATATATAAGTAGCGCTCTAACCATTGTTCATTTGATACTCACATATTCCTATTTTCTTGCATCGCTAACTTGTGAATCTTTCTATCCAACCACCCTTCAATTTATTCTTCATTGGATTCCAGTGACATGACATCAAACATCCCTGATATGGATCCCGGTCCCGGCAATAGAACCATTTGTTGGCTTGTTGGGGCCTGACCCAAGTTCAGAGGTGATTTAGCCAAACAAATCTCGGTACTACTGGCCCTTTCAGCAATAGTCCACAGAGCGCGGACTGAGGTCTCACCCAAAGTAGAATGGGAGGGTGCTAGAACCAGGTTTCTGCACCCTGGAGATGTCTGATGAGTTCAAGTGGTATGTGGTTCGACCCTTTGCGCACATCGCTATGCGCACCTACCCGTTCCTCACAGCCTGGGGCGCTGCCTCCACGCAGCCCTACTCGGGGGCTGAACAATGTTATTACCCAAGTACCTACTAGTAATCTGATATTAGTTGATTAACTTAGCTTATTTGTATGCTTTTAGTTTACTTAATATTATTCACAATTCATACAAGTACGCACGGTAAAGAAACAATATATTCACAAATGATATCAAACATGTAATAACTCAGAACAGATACATAGAATTGGTAACAAAACCTTTCTTTATTAATCTCTTCTCCGATTACAGACTCGACCTCACCCTACGCACTCAACTGCAAGGGTGCGCGCACTCAACTGTGGACTCTACTAGGCCTCTGCACACTCACCTGTAGAGTGGTTTCCTACTCTACAACTCAAGGCACACTTCTCACTTCGACTTAATCTCTAAGACCTTTCATGCCCATTCTCTATTAGATGTCTTTAAAACTTAGAGCCTCACTCTATTTATACAATTTCATGGTCCACGAACCATGGGTAGGCCAAAACTACATTCAAAACTAGGGCAGATAGCCCTATGACTCTAACATACATTTCGCGCTCACAATTTGCAGAGATTTACAACAATATCAACTCAAAACTTGGGCTTTGAGCCCCAAAACATGCCCTGGGGGATTCCATGCCCAACACCAGCCATTTATTTTGTTGGGGCGAGGATAGACGTTGCTCCAAAAAATATTTGAGGCTTTGATGGTCTATGCAGATTTGGAAATGCCACCCCAATAAGTATGGTCGCCAAGTATCTACTGCATGTAAGATGGCCATCATCTCCTTCTCATAGGTAGATGGTCCCAGATGGTTCCCACTTAGTTGTTGGCTGGTGAAAGCCAAGGGTCGACCTTCCTGCATTAAGACATCGCCAATACCAGTACCTGAAGCATCACATTCAATCACAAAAGATTTGGTGAAGTCGAGTAGTGCCAATACGGGAGTGGAACACATGGCCTGTTTGACAGCCATAAATGCCTGTTGTGCTGCATTAGTCCAGAGGAATGATTTTTTTTGGAGAAGGTTACTGAGGGGTGTAGAAATATGACCATAATTATAGACAAATTTGCGATAGTAGCCGGTAAGACCCAAGAATCCCCTCAAACTCTTCAATATTTTTGGTTGGGGCCAATCTTGCATTGTCTATATATTTTAGGATCCACCTAGACACCTTCACGATCCACAATGTGACCCAAATACTTGACTTCTTCCATGCCAAATATTGGACAATTTTACAAATAATTACTGATTCCGAAGTAGTTGCAAGAGCAGGTCTACATGTTGAAGATGTTTTTCCTAAGTGAGGTTGTAGATGAGAATGTCATCAAACAAAACGAGGAAATTTTTTTGGAGATATGGTTTCAGCAAGTGATTCATGAGGCCTTGAAAAGTGGATGCAGAATTACAGATACCAAATGGCATGACCAAGAATTCATAGTGGCCTTCATGAGTTCGGAAAGAAGTCTTGGGAATGTCTACTTATTTCACTCGTATTTGGTGATAGCCCGAGTGAAGGTCTAGCTTAGTAAAGAATTTACCATGTAGTTCATCAACAGATCATCAGCAGTAAGGATAGGGAATTTTTCTTTGACCATGAGCTTGTTGAGAGCTCTGAAGTCTGGACACATGCACATTCCCCATCTTTCTTGAGAACCATGACCACTGGTGATGAATAAGGACTGATGGAATAACACCAGCTTCAAAGAGTTACTTGATGATTTTTTCAATTTCATTCTTTTGGGTGAAAGGATATCAATATGGCCGCACATTCAGTGGTTGTGCCCCTAGGACCAAAGTGATGCTATGATCATGTTCCCTTCTAAAGGGTGGAAGCTCTTTAGGTTTTTCAAATACCTGCTGGTGTCGATTCAAGACCTGTTGCATTGTAGGATGAATATGAAGAGTAGTGGACTCAATGGCCTGGATGGCATTAAACTGGGCAAGAACTCCATGATGGCCCTTTTTCAACAACTTTTCCATGCGATGTGAGCTGATGATAGAATGAGCACCTTCCTGGAGTCCACGGAGGGTATGCATGTGGTCATTTTTCTTAAAGCTCATATATAACTGCAGGAAATCCATGGAGGTTGGGCCTAGTGTGCGAAGCCATTCAGCCCCCAAGACAATGTCACAACCGCCCATGTTAATCGCAAACATGTGGGTCTTGAGGTGGTATTCTCCCATCTGAATTTTGATATTTTCGAAACGGCCTTCACATTTCATTGTCTCCCCATCAACAATCTAGACCAAGAAATTAGAGATTTCCCCAACAAAACAATGAACAACTTCGGTGACTCACTGATGGATAAAGTTATGAGTGCTGCCACTATGAATCAATGCTACTACACGGTGATGTTTAATAAAGCCTCTGATTTTGAGAGTTTGGGGTGCAGAAATGCCCGCCAAATAATGTAACGAGATAACTGGTTCCTTTGGCATAGCTGGGAGTTCATTGTCCTGCTGGGTTTCCTCAACTTCATCCTCTAGTCCCTTAAGGGGTCGAGCTTCCTCAAATGAGCTGTGATCAGTAACATCAATTTGAAAGAATTTGGGTTCCTTGCATTTATGGCCAAGGGAGTATTTGTCATCGCAGAAATAGCACAATCCTTGTTTTCTTCTTTCATCTATTTCTGCTGGAGGCACCTTTTGAACCTTAAGTGTTTGGGTAGAGCCCTGAGCCTGGGTGGGGCATCCCTTGGCTATGAAATTTGGATGAGGAGATTGAGCAGCTAAAGCACGTTCCACTTCGATAGCCTTGTTGCAAGCATCTATCCATGTAGGTGGGTGATGCATCTGGACATGTGCTTGGATGGCTTCTTTGAGACGACTTATAAAACATTCCAAATAGAATTCATCTGCCAGACCTTCTGTGCAGATGGCCAACGTCTCAAAGGCTGCAACGTATTCTTTTACTATGTGTGTCTGTCAGAGCTTAGTAAGATGACCCAAAAAATTAGAGTCTCTATCAAATCAGTCACAAAGAGATTTTGAGAACACCTGCCAAGTTTTTTTCCCAGGATAGCATTTCTGATGCCACTACCACCATTGCCATCTCTCTTGGTCCAAGTAAAGGGCTCCCACATGTATTTTAGTTGGATCATCTCGGATATCATTCAAAAGGAAATATTGTTCCATTTGTGCTACCCATACTATCAGATTAGAGCCATCAAAATTATATATGTCCAACTTGGGTGGCCGACGGTGGGAATGTTGGTGATTTCCATGGAGGTGAATAGATGGCTAGATTCTCCTTCAAGGTCTTCATTAAGACCATGTGCCTCTAGATGCCACCCCGACGTGCTCATTTGGAAAGTGTCCATGAATTTCTACATTTGATTCACTATGTTCTTGAAAGAAGCCAACTGTTTTTCAAGGCTCTCAATCTTCTCGTTGGCCATGGCTTGAGCTCTAGTTTCTACCATACATAGATCTTGGTCACTTGTCCTCACTTTGAAAAAATTTGGGACCACCTGAAAATTGAAGATGACAAGTGAATGGTATCTTTGCGATCAACTCGTCATCCTGATTCTTATGGGATAAGTCTCTTATAAGCATCTTGGGAAGGCCTTAGACTTGATCATGCTTAATGTCCTGCGAGAATAGCCCCAGGGTATAGGAGTCACAAGCCTCACTGCACAAATGGTCAAATCTACCTGCAAAACACCCAACTGCTAAATGTGAGTTGGACTGCAGTTGCGACAGAACCCCAACTTCTAGATCTGAATGGTATTGTGGCCGTAGAACCTCAACTGGTGGATCTGATTGTTGTTGCGGCAACAGAACCCCAATTGCTAGATCTGATCTAGCAAATAATATAATGGCACTCTTCTGAGAGTCGAGGGAACTATGGTCACAAAGGAGTGTCAAGTGCTACAAATCATAATATACATAAGGGTCCAACAATAGTACTCAGCCCAATCTTTTAGGGCACTAACTCATAAGGATCAATCATTCCCTTAGCCGTACTACCCGACTACCCTATCGTGCGCGCGAGTAATCTCCCTGAGTGCTATTCTCGGTGTACTGTAGCAACAAGACGACCGACGATTTATCTAAGGCGAGGTTTCAGGTGAGCCTAGGGGGCTTCCGATATACCCAAGGGTATGTGGAAGGTAGTCCATGCGCGGTTCTGTCTAATACGCTACTACTCGAAGGGGTACCCACAAGGGTTACAAGGGAGTCCAACAAGCATGACCACCTCTTATATTTCCTACATGCATGCCTCCCCAAATTCGCAAGTTTATGCGCTCAATGATAGATCTCGTGGTTTGAAGACGTCGGAACATGTCTATAACCTAAAAACATTCTGCCAAAAATGGAGATACCACTGGCCCTTGAAAGTGCTCTGATACCACTTGTTATGCTCTTAACCTACAAGAAAATTACATAATACCAAATATGTGAAGGAATACAACCCATAACACAGAACACAATGAGAAGAACAACAAATATTTTATATTCAGAGATGAAAGCAATGTTCACTTGCCCCTTCGAGGGGGCAACCTCCAACAAAGCAGAGCTCAATTACAGAATAAGACATGGCACTCCTCAATGGGGAGTCTCTATCCTTTATAAAAGATTCATACATACAATACCATGGGTCAGTACCATTTTTCTCTCAATACCATCTATCTAATATCATGGCCCGTTTGCAACTAACTGTGGTCCCTTTCTTAAATGAGGGTGTCCCGCGGAACCAGTCGATCTTGCGGACAAGACGGACCTTCCTAGAATCTAATGAAGACCTAATGACAAACAACCAATCAAACACTATCTTTCTCTAAATACGCTTTATAAGTAATGGGAAACAAGTGTGTTTTAAGGGCCTACCTCATGTCCAACGCAAGTTCGGAGATGCCTTCGCTCCTTTGATCCAAGTAAGTTCCTTCGTCGCAAACCTGCAAGCACAAACAAGGCAAACAATTAAATAGCACCTGTATATCCAATATTATAAAACATATTCAACATGAAAGTCAAGGAGTCCATGAAACAAATAGCATAAGATACTTGTTGAGAAAAATGAGCTTGATTGTATTAATTCAAAAGAAAAGAACCTTACAACCTTTGCCTTGACGCTGTACAAGCTCCTTCCAGTGTCCAACAAGAAGTTTCCTCTACTTTGACAAGATTCACTCACTCCCTTCCCTAATGGGGCCAAAAAGGTATGTGATCTCTCCTCTTAAGCTCAAATAGGAAGTCTTGATTTCACTAGCATTTACCCTCAAAAGTCCAGCTTCTAACCTCTCTGGCCACTGACCCAATGCCTCAATTTATAGTGCAATGGAGATCAGTTACCAGCTCCTCCTTCAAAGGGATAGAGTCCTCCTTCAAAGGGATAGCTCCTCTCAACAAGGGATTAGTTCCTCCTATGATGGGATGTATGAACCACTTGGAGCGAACAATCCACGTAACAAATGCTTCTAGAAAACTCTAGAATTAACCCAAGATGAGTTTTTAAGATAAAAATTGCGCCTTTTGACTTTTACAGGGATACGCACCCTCCCCTTTACATACAGAGCATATAAGTACGCAGATATCTTGAACAAAAGGTGTGGGCCCGCAGGAAAAGCTAAGAGAAAGTGCGGAACTAGAGTTATATTGCTTTTTTGATGTCTTTCTCTCTTTTCTCAAGCTTGTTTTGAAGAGCTGAGGTTTAAGACTTGTTTAGGAAGCTGGTATAGGTGCTGATAGGCCTAAACTGACTACAAATAATCAAGGTGACAATATTTTTGTGTAACAGATTGCCCCCTAAAGTGCGAAGTCTGTAGTATATGAGGATTTTTTCATTTTTCATATAGGAAGAGTGAAGTGCTTTATCATTTCGAGAATCATCTTGCGGAGAGCCCGGTTGGAACCTGTAAAAACATTCAATGCAAAATATATATATGAGATCATATCATCATTGAGGTAGGCATTCCCATACTCAGATAAAACTGACTAAGAGACTAAAAGCTGACTAGAAGACTAATTACTGCTCTGATATAGGAATGATCTCGTAACACATCATAAATTTAGATGCATGTGGACACAGTATGGACGCAGCCATCTGTTTATGAATAGTCCATAATATAATGAATACAAAATTGCTCTCAACCTGGATGGTGGAAACTAGATCCAGGGTCTTCATTTCTACATCCCGAAACAGTACGATTCTGTCCATGCGATTGAATGTGTCGAAGTCGAACATGGTAGAAACTGCTTGATTACCAGTCAATGATGTAAACTGTTAACAAGCGTGAG
>APFE030264982.1:0-11084 GCA_000404065.3 Pinus taeda | reverse complement strand
TTGTAGATTTAACTAAGTTAAGTTGACTTAGTTGCTCAGTAAATTCAAGTTGGAAGTCTATCTAGAGTCATGTAGATTTATCCCTAAATTTTAGGGGCCCAGGTTGAGTTCTTATTGAGTTGTAATTGTTTAATTTAGTTTAACTAAGTTAAATTCAGTTAAACTGAGTTAAATTTAGCTAAACTAGTTCTAACTGTTGGAGGAACTAGTGAGTGGTCAAGTGAATTAAATTGATTTTAATTCACAGGTAGTGATTAATCAGATAACTGATAATTCACTTGAAATAGCTCATGCAATTCAGTTTAAATGAAGACCCAATTGAGATTAGATTTTAGGGAGAGTGTACTATCAGTTGTAAATTCACTTAAATTAAGCAAGTGATGCATGCACTCAATAGCAAGCCTATGGATGGATAGCACATTTATGAGTGAGGAATTTCCCAAATAAATATGGGCTAATTCCCTTGCAAACTACTCAATAAAGTAGGAGATTGGTAGGCAAGAAATTTGGCTAAGTATTGGCTTGAGATGGTTTGTGAAGCAATGAGATAGTTTGTACTTGTGCAGATATTGTTTGGTTTGAACAAGCATTATATTTTCTTCTTATATCTTCTGTTTAATGCAATATATAAATAGCGGGGTTTTTAGCTGTTTCTTTGCCCATAAAAATATTGTGTTATGTGCGATTGAATTTCTTCCTTTTATGCTTCATGATTTCATGGATCAATTTTTGTTTCTGTTGATGATTAAAGTAGTTTCAAGTCTTTTGTTTTATCATATTACATAAACAATTTGAATATATAGTAAACATATAAACTCTCATTTCAGAGCAGAAGGAACAGAACCAATGTGATGCTACAAATGTTTTAAAACTTACATTGATTTCCAATGTGCAAATAAACACGATGATTATAAAGAAGAGTCAAATTTCCTCGAAGCATGTTTTGCAGCACCATGTATAGATGAGGTATGCATAGAAGCTGCATAAATGAATGTTGAAGACAACATGCATGATCAACACATCAATGAAATTTTCAGGTATTGGAGTCCTGAAGAGATGAAATTTTATTATGATCTTATGCTGCAGCACATTGATGATGAAAATAACACAACAAAAGATGACATATGGCAGCAATCCACAGATAAGCTGATTTGTGAAGAAGACTAGAACATGCTTAAACAACCTATAAAAATAGAAGACTTGCACGAGCAAATGAAGAAATTGAAATTTGAATCCTACAATAAGAAGAAAAAAATGAAACAATTTTGAGGCTACAAAATTTGGAAGAAGAGGAGAAGAAAAGTAAATCAAGTTGAACTCAATTTTTTAAATTGTAAGCCTAGCTTAGACATAGACCAATAGATACCTCAATTAATTTTTCTATGTGGTTGTAATTAAGGGGGAGTGTTGGAGAATATAAGTCCAACCACCTATTAGGTGTCCTAGTCCAGTTTAGTTGAGTTTCACTCCAGTCATTTGTTACTGATGTTTCTAATGTAATCCTGTTTAATTGATTCGTAATATTGATAAGAACAATCCCCCACGTTTCTCTCCATTCTTTGTGAGATATATGCAATTGTAATTTAGCATTAATAATTGTTATATGGGATGGATATGATTAACCTTCGTTAAAATGCATTTAGAAATATTAATGGTGAGATTTATTAGTTAAAAATATTTTTTATTTTTTTAACTTTATTTATCTAATTATAAAAAATTCCATATGAAACAACCCTCCATATAAAAATGAGTTTATGAAATTTTGTTTATTCATAACCCAATGGTATTGTAACAAAGCTATTTATAGATTAAGAATTCTCCTGATACAAATGGAGCCTTAACCTCCATGTTAGAAAATTATACTTATTTTGTTTTTGTTTTTTTTATTATTACTTAAATTAGATTATATTTAAACATATATATTAATATATTTTTTTGGTAAAAATGATTTTAATATTTATTTTAAAGAAGTTGTAATTTAGTTGATTTTTATGATTTTTTTAAGCTTCGCAACATACGATTTTTGAAATTTTGGAAACTCTAAATCTATGCTAAAGTAAGTCTTTTAATACATATTATGGATTTGTTTATCGACATTTAACATTTTATTTATATCACTGAGCCTATATACACACTAATTAAACATACATATATATATTTTTAAATTAACATGCCACGAGATTCTTAACCATGGAAATTCAACCACACAATATCACAATGATTTTTAACCTATAAATAAGCTTTGTTACAATAATGTGGGCTAATACTATGACTTATTAAGACAATATACTTAAAAAGTGATAACTTATGTCTATATTACATTTTGGCATAACTATTTTGGAAATAAATTTCAACCTTAGGGCTAGTGCAAAAGCTATTATAAAAAGGTGGAAGGTAAATACCCACCAACCACCTAATAATTACTATCTATAATTAAATTAAAATTCTTAAAACCCTCACTAAATTTGTAAATTTTGATAGTTTGACTAAGGTTGTTTTTTATTTTCTAAGTGTTTTTTAAACAACTTTTGGTTTAATTATATTTTTATTGTTGAAATTTGTTTTTAATGTATAAATCATTGGAACCCCTTAAAATCTTCTAAAACTAATATACAAAAATTAATAAATCAAACCTATAATTTCAATAATTATACAAAAACTAATAAATCAAACTTATAATTTCAACAAATTTCTGAGAATGTAAACAAATTTCACCCCAAAAAAATATAACGCATCTAAAAAATAAAAAGGACAATAATATTTTTACTTATCGCTATTAAAGTGAAGATCAGTCTGGCCGACATGTAGGATTTTGAAGATCAAGACAAGAAAGCAATTTTCAACATTGCAACACCAACTTTGATATGAAGTTTGGAAGTTATATAATTGTTTTCCGAAATACTATCGAGTATCTTTCTATACAGGCCGGTCCATGTAATAATGTTTGCCGGTCTCATTACCGACCGCATCCCGCAAAAGTCAAGTAAAACGTCAATCTTACACGGAATTTCATGTGAAGTATGGAAGTTGCATCTCTTTTGTTAAGTTTCCATTCAAATCATATTCTTCAGCGTCAAGTCATTTCATTAAATATTTGTACATCACAGACTTTATAACAACATAATTGTTAGTGTCTATACAGGTCCCTCAATGTAATAATGTTTACCGGTGTCATTACCGACAGCAGGCCGCAAAGTCAAGTAAAACGTCAATCTTACACGGTAAGTCGATTGAATTTCAATTATTCGTAGTACATTTTGGCATCCGTAAGAGTGGACTATACTTTTTTGTGCTACAGGTTGTTGTGAGATGACGTGTAAACATATCTCCACGTTGAAACTCAGAGCCCTCTCCTTTACTTCACGTCAATTCAAACAACAAACGTATTAAACTCTCTTTGCTTTCGCACCTCAGCGATTTGGTTTTTCCTGTCAATGCCATTGGTGAAAACAGTGAGAAGCTCCTGGTTGTTCATATGTTCATCTGTCATTTTCTTTAGTATTCCACATTTTGTTTCCTCTCATTTCAACCAAAGAGCGCATATAATTTTTCATAATAGGATCTGTATATTTTTATTTTAATTATAAGTTAGTCGAGTCATATAAATTAGATAGCTCGTGCGCATATATGTATCTAAGCATAAAAATATATTTAATGATATATTTTACATTCTTAAAATCTGAGTCCATTTGTAAACAAACAGAACAAGAAGAATTAATCTATTATATATCTATTTATATATATATACATTTAAAAAAAAATATTTTACAATATTTTTAATCGACCAAATTTTAATTTCATTTAATTATGAAGATTTTTTTTTATTTTGTAAATATGTTTTATTGCAATATTATGGGTCAATGTCATAGTTTTTAGGTACCACTTGCCTAAAACATCATAACTTATTTCATTCTACTTGTTTATATGAATTTTGTATGCCAAAAGACATCTTTATTTTGAAATTTGGCTTCCATAATTTTAACGATAGGGATTTAAAGTCCCTATAATATTCTAAAATATTCTTTGTAGTATACAGAAATCAAATACTATTTTTCTTCTTTTTTACTTAAATTTATTAATTAAAAATTAATAAGAATAAGTCTTATATGAATTTTTTTTTGCTCATGTGGTATTGATAAGCCATGATATTGTCACAAAGCCTATTTATAGATTAATAATCTCATGGGGGTGAGTCCTTAAAAATCTTATAGCATGTATTGTTTTTTAAATGTATACAAGACTTACTTATGTATTAGTTCTTTTTAACAATGCTAATTGTTATTATCATATTTAAACTAAAATTATAACTTTGTTAAGTTTTATGATTTTTTATTTTTATTTTAGCAACTTCACATGTATGATGAAGTAATTGTTTACATTCCCATCCATATTTACCAACCATTTCATTTATATGGTTGGGCTAGTAATTTTTTTTCAATGTAATTTGTGATGGGGAACTAGCAACCTCCCCAAATATATGCAACAACTACAAGAAACTCATAATTTAACTCATAGTTTAGACTATGACTAAGGTGTCTGGAGACCACTGGAACTCGAGCCAGGATCACACACTCCAACGGGCACCTATCAATTAAATCAATTTAATTAAGATAATTAAAAGGCTATAAAGAGCATAACTATTTTTGAGAAAATGCCAACTATATCAAGAACTAAGAATTCCCTTGGTAGAGGACAATTAATATTGTTGTGCTACTGCTCTGTCCAATGGTGCTAGAATTGATACAATTGTTCATCATTTGCATAGGAGGGAGGGTCCTTTGCACAGTGAAAGCTCCACACAATACTTATATCCATGGAAGTGGCACAGAAGATGAAATGTTGTTAGTGAAATAATGTCTCCACCCCTGGTGTGTTTAACACGACTATTGAGAGATTACACACTAACTTGTCAGTTTAAGCAGCATGTGTGTCTCAATTTTCTGCTTCTAGAACAATTACATACACATTGTCTCAAAGAATTTATAGTCAGGTGTAGTGTTAGAGAGATATATCAAATATCCAATGTAAAAGCCGTCTCCTAAGTGCAATCAATTTTATCATGATAGATTCAATTAATAATAGCAAATATATGAATCATTTTTGCACTTGATCTCAACATTTTTACACTTGGTTTGTGGAGAATTTGACCAATTTAAAAGAAATGAATGAGAATAATGTGAATCTCTCCACCTTCACTCAACCTCAAGTCCATGCCTTGATTTGAAAGAGCATTTAATGCTCTTCTTCCAAGTGCTTGTTGGCTAATGACATTTCTAAGAGAGTGGTTTCCATAGTAGTTTCATTATGAATAATTCATAAATAGTACTTTAACTATATGTAAAGGCTTGGTGCATTTATCTCAATACCCATGTCAACTAGAACTCCCACATTCTGTTTTGAAGGAGCTTATGGGGAGAGTAGTAATTTTTAAAATTTAACTATAGTAGTATATTAACCTTACACTCAACATCATTTTTCTATATATATTTAAATACTTTTCTATCAGTTATGATATAAATTTCATTAAATAAGTTTACATCATTTACGATACTACTTTAAAACACTATCCTTTCATATATGATGTTGGGTCATGAGGAAAAGTGAATCCTGCAGTGTTAACGAGATCTTGATATCAAGTTATACCTAGAGAATTTGCATCAAAACTAGTGAAATTGAGCCAATTAATGCATCGAGTGTAGTTCTAGTTGAGAGGCATAATATCAAAATATAAAAATACAATTTATACTACTTGGTATCAATGCCTAAAACAACGTTGTAGCTCAACCATGACACATAATGTTCATCCATAAACAAGCATAACCAACTGTAATAAGTTATGGGCAATGTGATCAACCATGCCCAACCATAGTCAACATGATCAAACCATGTACAATGATGTTTAACATGGAATACCATCTTCGCCATGGTCAACCAAGGTCAAAACATGGTCAAACTAAGGACAACCATGATCTGCATGGTTAAACGTCATTAATGGTGGCTAGCATTGTCAATCATGGCTAACCATAATAAATCGTAGTTATCTATAGCTAAATAACTACACCATGGTCAACCATAACTTGACATTTTCAACCATAACTCATCTATGATTAAACATGGTTAAGCAAGCTCAACTGTGGTCAAGCATGGTGACCAAGTGAAATGATGATTAACCTTGTTCACCTATGGTCAAACAGTATTAACAATGGTCTAGCTTGTCCACCCATGATAAACCATATTAACCATACTCTTCCATGGAAAACATGGTAAATTATGGTTGACCATGGCCATACATGGTCAACCATGGTCTACATGGTCAAATCTTGGATAACCATGATCATCTTGGATACCATGGTCAAAATAGAATACCATGGTCACTTATGGTCAACAAGGTGTGCACATGGTCAAATCAAAGTCAATCATGGTCTACATGATCAAACATCATCAAGGATTCTCAAAATGACCAACCATGGTTGATTATAATTAATCATAGTTAACTATAGTTAAAAATTACAATCGTGGCCAACCATAACTTGAAAAAATTTAACGATAGGTACAAAATGTAATTCATGGGGAAATTGATCAAATAATGGTAAGCATGGTCAAACTTGGACAACATGAACAACCATGGTCAACCATGGTCAAACATAGTTCAACATGGTGAACATGGAAAACTATAGTTAATCACAGTTAAACATGCTCAAACCATGGTCAACCATTTTTCAAAATGGTCAACCAAGGTCACCATAGTTGAACATGGTAAATTCCATCCATGATCAACATGGATAACCATAACATATCATAGAAAACTCTGGTCAAGCATGTCAAATTTGTCAAATAATGTCCATACACAATTAAACCTTTGTTAACATGCCCAATCATAGTTAACTATCATAAACCATGATCAATCATGGACAAAATGGTCGATCATTCATAATGATACTTAATCACCATCTCTCATAGTTAACTATAATTATATGTGGACATCCATGGTCATTCATAGTTGACTATGTGTTGACCATAAGAAACCCTCTTCCACCATAACTTGAGTATATTTAGCTTATTACCTATTCAACAATAACTCGATATTAAAAAAATGGTTTCAGAATTACTATTACCTCGAGAAGGCCTATCTCCTCTACACATCAAACCTCCTATTTGGTTATTGGTTGGAATATAACAACTTTGGTCATAAGGCAAGAAACTGTAGAGATTATGAAAGAAATGATTATGTAAGAAAGAGAAAAAAGGGATCCTATAAGCCATCAATCAATGGCTATGTAAAGAACAAATCTAGAAGTACTTATGAAGGAGGTGTTAGAATATTCAACTCATTCACTCCACTAACGGATCATAATGAATGTTACAAGTGTAATAACTTTGATCACAAAGCATGTAATTCTAAAAGAAACACAATATGTCCTCCCAAGCAAGGCAAGAAAGATGGCATTATCATAGGCCTTAGAGCCAACATAGTATTAAAGTCAAGCCTCTAGAATAAATTTAAATGTTTCATAGGATTAATCTCAAAGCGTTCATGGTTTTCAACAATAGTTAAGTAAGGTTTTGACATGGCAACCAATGTTAGGTATGAAGATAATTAGAAGGACCATCAAATTTTCTCCTGTGTAAAGTTTGGATTATAGATTCTCTATAGCAGAATAAATAATCACTCCATAGTTATTCTTCCTACATTATATCTCATTTCCTTATAACTCATTATGTGAAAAAAGCTAGGGAATAAAGGATCATCTTGAAAGGGGTAAATGATTGCCCAATTCCCCATTTGTAAGAGAATAAGACAACAAAGAAGATGTGGGTTGCACCCACAAAAATGTGCCAGAGTGACAACCAAAACCAAAACATGGTACTAAGGGATAATTTCAACAACAACAAAACGTCCAAGGGAGAAAGTGTGACTTCCTACTTTACTAGATGCGATAATAGTCATAGGGGAGGTAGTTCTTGATATTGAATTAGTTTATACAACCTTGAATGGCTTTACGAAGTAGTGGGATGCCTTTGTGAAATGCATCATAGGACAAGAGCATCTTTCCACATTGGAATTTTTGTGGGATAATTTCATGTAGGAAGAGACTTGAGAAAGGTCTTAGCGGGGAGACCAAAAGAAGATGGGTGACGACGAAGAGAACCTTACTCTAACATCTAAGAGCGAGAGAAAGGTCATGAAAGGCTCCATTTAATGAGCTACATCAAGAAAAATAAGTTAGACATAAAAAATGTAAAATGTTTTGCTTACCACTAGTCAGGAAATTATGCCATCTAGTGCTTTAACAAGAATAAGAACAAAGAAAAGAAGCTGGTCACTACTCCAACTAAGATGGACACATGTGTAGCCATAATTGCGGATGAGTTTTCACACGTCACATTTATCTCGAGTTCAATGGCCACCGAGGTGTGCCATGTTGACAGTGGCACTTCATGTCACGTGATTCGAGTGTGAGATTACTTTAGTAGGCAATTGAACTGTCAAATTTCAAATGGATTATAGAAAGCCTTACTGGTGAGGGATTTGATATAAATTATAGGGTTAAACAAGAATTTTATCTTTTTTTGAACAATGGAGGAAAAAGGTGATTTGGTGAATTTTTGGAAAGTGAAGGTGTATATTTGTCCTAAGGGTTCATGTCTGAGCATAACAAAAGTGCTTGGAGTAATAAGGAAAAAGTTTTACAAACTTTAGTTTTGGAAAGGGAAAGCATTAATGAGTAGAAACAATGGAAACCATGTCTTGAAGGATTTGTGGCATAGGATGATGCCACAAATTCACCATGGGGCACTCAAAGTGCTCAAGGATATTGTAATGAGTCTTCCATCTTTAACTATAGATCAAAATGAGGTATGAAAAGTGTGTCATGGGCAAGTACACCAGATTATGCTTCTGAGCAGTGATAGCATGTATAACGGATCTTTAACTTGATTCATTAAAATGTATGTGGGAACATGTTAGTCATGCATATTATAGGGTTCAAATACTATGTTACCTTCATAGATGACCATTCCAGGCACACTTTGATCTATTTTATGAAGACAAGGGATAAGGTATTTAGTTAGTTCCAAGAGTTTAAAGTTATTGTGGAGAAGTAAATGGGGAGAAATATTAAGGAGCTTATATCTGACAAGGGAGGTGAGTATAGCTTGAATAACTTTAAGATGTTTTGTGCAAATTTTTGGAATTAAAAGGAAGCTAATATTTCCATACGACCCACAGGAAAATGGAGTATTATAGAAGAACAACAAAGCCATTATTGGGGAAGAAAAAAAAATTCTTAATGATCAAGATCTGAATATGTTTTTTTTGGGTAGAAGCATGTAACATGATAGTTTATTTTAAAAATATGAGTCCACACAAATTGTTGGGGAAGATCACCCCTAAATAGGCATACACAAGAAGACCGAGTTGAAGCCTACAATAGAGATAGGAATTTGTGCTTGGTACTGTGAATCTTTAAAGGCTTATTGAATCGATATTAATGGACTCATGAAAACAATGGAATAGAGAGAGAGGATAGGACTTCCAAAATTTCTTTTGGATCGGTGTTAGTCGAGGTACATGTTCATTAGAAGGAAGCCCCAATTGAAGAATGGAGATAACCATTACAAATTATAGGACCAAAGACAAGTGCCTAGGACAAACAACATGAGAAGGATGCTTCATTACCAACATTGAGACTTCCACGAACATGAGATTGAAATGGGTAGAGTGTCCAATGCGGGAAGTTTATGAGTAAGTGGATTCACCTATAATTTCAACAAGGGAAAGCTTAAGCCACAATGAATTTCCAACTACATGGCTCTTATGAGTGAGTTGATAAAAGTTGATCCTTCTAGTTTTCCAGATGCATCTAAGAAGTAGGTGTGGCAGAATGCCATGATGGAAGAATATTCTTCCAGCGTGAAGGGTGATGTATATGAGGTTGTCTCGCGGCTTGAAGGTAAATCAGTGGTAGGATCTATAGAATCAAACATGTTGCTAATTGTATTGTTGACAAGTTGAACTCCTTGTTTGTGGTTAAGGGGTTCTCTCATAGAGTGGGAATTAACTATAATAAGACTTTCACCCCTATATCTAGGTATTCCTCTATCATGGTTGTGATTTCCATTGTTGTAGAGATGGGTTGGAAAATCCATCTTATGGACATTAAGATGGAATTTCTTAATTGTATAATAGAGGAATAGGTCTATATTGAGAATCCAAAGGGCGTGTTAAACAGACATGGACAGCGAGAACAAATAGGAAAGATAAGCTTGCATTACTATTTTTATTCACAAAAGATGTACATTTATAGTACAATATGGTGACCGTTGGGATTCACATCCCAAGGTCCCTTGGACTACTTAGTCTGTTCGGTTTCCACACTAACCCGTTAGGATTAGGTGTCCAACATTCCCCCCCTTAATCCGAAGGGTTATGTATGAGTCCAAGAAAAGAGCTGTAATACAAAATGCGCAAATATGCATGGCAGCACTAGGCTGAATGTGCTCTCTGAAATGTTGGTATAATAGGGCGATGGTTTAAGGATGGCCACCAACACTGGAACGCTTAGTGCAGTTCCCGGAACTCTTCCAAAACTGGCAAGAAGCTGAAGTCTTCTGCTAGAGGAAGTGATCCTATTGTTTTAAAGAGGGAAACCTTCAACCATAAAAGGAAGGCCTCACCCCGCATAAAAGGTAAAACTTCAACCTAAAAAGGGAAGTCTTAACCTGTGATGGTTTAAGGATGACCAACAACTTTGGAATGCTTAATGCAATTCTTGGAACTCTTCCAAAACTAGCAAGAAGTTGGATTCTTCTGCTAGAGGAAGCGTTCTCAATTTTGTCTCCGGAACTCTTCCAAAACTGGCAAGAAGCTGAAGTCTTTTGCTAGAGGAAGTGTCCGAGATTGCCATTTGAAGGCATGTTCAGGCATCTTTGTCTCTGGCTACAACTCTGAAACTGGTGTGGCAGGTTGTGGCTTAGGCTCGCTTGATGTGTCTTTGAAGCTTGTAGATGACCATCATTTCCCCCCCTGTCAGATACAAGGTGAGATGATGGAGAAAACTCAACTGCAAGACTGTTCAATATTC